>VUQK01023483.1:0-10513 GCA_015106715.1 Bujurquina vittata | reverse complement strand
CTCACATATCAGGTGTTGTCTGACTCTGTAGGGCCTCCGTGTGAGGCGGCAGAGCTGCACCTTTAACTGCAGCGGCAGGCTGCAGGAACATGCTGAGAGTGCAAAGTGTACAATGCTCTATCTTATTATGTGACAGAAGAGACGCTGAGCAGGCTCTGCTGGACCACCAGCGCCTTTTACCCACAGGAATGGTCCAGGTTTGGCTGGTTACATTGGGACTGACTTGGTGAGTGGACCCCTATGGACTGTATTCGTCCCTGTTGGCATCAAGAGGTTTGCAGACCTACAAAGTACATGTTGGGTCTTATTTTTTCTTCTTCCTCACGTTAATCCCGCACAGGCGCAGGGTCCATGTGTCTGCACGCCCGGCTCCACTTGGCCCGGTCGGAGGCATCCTCTGGCGCCACGTGCACGGGCTTCATATCTTCTTTGATCCGGTCGAGCCACCTCTTCTTTGGCCTTCCTTGGGGCCTCTTCCCCCGTGAGCATTCCTGGGACAACATGTCCATAGCATCTGAGGCGGGCCTCCCACATCTTTTCCGCCATCCAGGGCACCCCCATGCCTCTTCAGACGTCGGTCTTATGCACTTCAGTTCTTGTACAGTTCAATCCCTCCTTCAGTCCTCTGTGTTATAGTTAAAAAAAGTGGAAAAGATTTGTGGGCCGTACTCATATTGATATTTAGCCGAATGAGGTTTAAAATCATACATTTCCTCTTGTCAGGCTCACCTACATAGCCGCTGTTCTGTGAAGCCTCCTACACTGTCTTTCTCAGGCTTGCTACCAAGCACATATGTCCTCAGGTATATCTTTACCAGTACCAGATACTTGGAGATAATGACAGCCCAGGGTAATAAATGGTTCCCGGGAGTTCTGCAGGATAGGATCAGTTCTGTTTTAAATCCATACCAAAGTGGGGTAATGTGGCAGATGGACTAAAGTTCAGCCGGAAGCAATAAGCAGTAAATAGATTCTCCAAACTCTCGAGTTAAATTATGCTCTTTGATGAAAAGTTAAGAAATAAACATCTCCTGCTGTATTTCAACTCACTGTTGACCTGCTATCTTTCAAAGAATAATGTGTTCTGATGCCACAACTCACCGCACCAGAAATCATGCCACAGTCTCATTTCAGAGGCTGTCAGACTGGTTGGGGGGGGGCTACTTTTCAAAATCACTCTCATCATATCAGATATTTCTGTACACTCCACATCACTGAGTGGACCGGAAGTCCGAGTTTAGCTAATTTAGCAAAGTAAATTTAAGCGCAAACAGAGTGTGGCTGTACATAAATGTGTGCAATCCAGCAATTTGAAAGGAACACAACAATTAAGCTGCTTTTATTTGACACTTTATAAAGTTTTATTGTGACTCATACTTTAATGTAAAAGATAACAGCCGTGCCACTGATGATGGTTTCTGGACTGTCTGTCACGGTCCTGCGTTCAGAGTTTGTTAGTCCTTAGTCGAAGAGCTTTTAGTCATGATTTTCTGTTTTGTAACTCTATTCTAGATTTAGGTGTGAGTTTTTGCATTCTGGTTCTTGAGTTTTACTTCCCCATGTTTCCAGTGTCTTGCTGTTACTTCCTGTTTTATTCTGACACTGCCTTCCATCCTGTGCATCGTATTCAGTTTTGCTTCCTCTGTCTTGTTTTCTCCGATTAGCTTCAGCTGTGTTCCCTGGTGTTTTCCATGTTTCCCATTAGCTCAGCACGTATTTAAACCCTCATTTGTTTCTATTCTTTGTCACGTTGCCCCTCATTCCCTCCTCGGCAGTGTGTTGCCTTGTTCTGGGTTTTCTGCATAATCCTGTCAGATTATTTGCTCATGTAGAGCCTTTCCTTGGTTTCTTTTGTTTCGTGAGTAACCAGCAATAAAGCTGTGCTTCAAGTTAATGTCAGTCCCCAGAGTCCAGCATCCTGCCTGCCACACTGCCAACGATGATAGTGTCAGGACTTTGTCTGCTCTTATATTAAATGTTTTATGGTTTTTGGTCATAATCTTCACATTTTTCTGTTGTTCAGTTCTGCCTTCAAAAAACTAAGTTGCAGCACTCAAGGTTTGAAATAGGCATTAAAAAATACACCATTTCACACAAGCTTCCGGGTGTAGCGAGCTAGCCCCCCCAAAAAGGCTGAGAAGCTGTGTAAAGTGTAAATTAAGAACAGGATGCAATAACAGTGGGGAAATAATTATTTCCTTCCCTGCTGAGTTTGTAGGTTTGCTCACTTCCAAAAAAATAATTTAAAGTATACAGTAGTTTGATTTTAATGGAGAGAGATGGAATACCAACTAAAAGTCCATAAAACACATAACATTACATAAGTTATAAATTCATTTACATGTCACTGAGTGAAATAAATATTTAACTCTTATGACCCAGCCAGAATTTGTGTGCCAATCAATTACAGATAGTCCTGATCTTGACTTGTGTTTATAAAGCACACCTGTCCACACAATCAGTTTAATCAAAGAACAGCGAGCTGTCAAAGGACGTCGGGGACAAAACCCCAGAATGGGCTACAAGACATCAGCATAACGCTTGGTGAGAAGGTGACAACTCTTTATGTGATTATTAGGACATGTAAAATAACCATCAGTCATCCTTGGTCTGGAGTGCCACGCGAGATCTTTCTTCATGGGGTGAGGATGATCATGTGAGAGGTGGTGGTGCATGAGTCGAAAACTACATGGGAGGAGCTCGTTAATGACCCAATGAACACCATCCCTACGAGCACGGAGGTGGAAACATGGTGCTGTTTTTCTGCTAAGGGTAGAGGACGACTTCACTGCACTGAGTTCATTTATCACATCGTTCCACTAAAAATGCTCCTCAGCACCACAAACACAGTCGAGATTCAGGGATTCGATTCAGCAAAGCTGAAGCCCGGCAGACGGTGATCAGCTACAGCCACAGACCACTCCCCTCATTTTAAACACTGGCAAAATTCCAAATGATGAGTTATTAAAAAAAATAAATAAATCACTGTTTATTTTGCAGCTAGCCCCAAATGGATATGCAGTGACTGCTGTTTTTAGCACTGACACGACACCTGTGGAGTCTGGCACTTTTTCTTGGAAACTGCTTAATTTTCAAGTACTGTACACTGTACCCATAAGCATGCATGGGTATTGTACACCTGTGCATGTAGTGTGCAACACACATGTAATTTTACAGTTGCAAATATGATTTCTTTTTATTTCAATTTTCCTTAACACACGGTAATAAGAAATCTTTTGATTAATGGTTGGCGCTACATCATATCAGACAGCTGGTGAAAAGATAAAAATAAAACCTCTCACATTAAATATGTTTCAGTTTAATTTTGTTCATCAACCATTATAAACCTGCAAAATAAATCTGCACTGTGTCTAAAAGATGCAGAAAAAGAAAGAAAAGTGAGGGTGAGGGTCCAGACAAAGAACGGTTCAGAAGACCCCTATGGATTTAAGAACATCACCCTGCCTGGGATCGGGTCACCAGGGCCCCACCCTGGAGCCCGGCCTGGGGAGGGAGCTCGAGGGAGAGCGTCTGGTGGCCGGGTTTCTGTCTTTAGAGCCCAAAATAGAGGCCAGAGTCTGGATTATTTGCCAAAAGGTTGTATTCTATATGATGAGATGAATCCAGAGCACAGAAAAAGAACCTGAAGACTTGATGTAGGATTGGACAGCTAATTATTTTGTTAGACTGCAATTATGGCGCTGCAATTAGCAATCTAAATACCGCAAGTAATAAAATGTGCTGGAAGGAAGACATTTTGGTATTCTCCAGCTTTAATGTCACCAAGCGTGAGCACGTTGCATTTCCTATGTGACTGTTTGCATTTCACTCTTTTTAATTTACTACATTTAAATGCCACAGAGTAAATAAACAGTTAATGTTTTAATAATACCTTGTTAAATTAAGAAAATTAAAGCTTCTTCTTCTACAGCAGCTTCCATCATTAAAGAGATTAATATCATCAATGTTTTGAAATGCATGAAGACAGAATAATCACACTGAAATCAAGCAGAATAAAAACATTTACAGCTGGAATCTTTGCTCAGCTGCTGCACCACTCAACATTTGGGTCAGCAGACACACATTTACATCGATTATATCCTTGCTTATCCACAAACACGGGGGGAGCATGGAAACTCCTCAGAGAAAGACCCGGCCAAGGCGGGATCGAACCCAGAACATGCTAACCACTGTGCCACTGTGCCACTGCCATAGACCATAAGACTGTTGTAACGAGTGGCGTGTCCAACACTTGGTCAAGAGATGTAGATAGCACAAGGAGGGTGATGAATGTGCATATTCTAAATCCTTTATGGCTGAACGAGTGTCTGCTGTCTTGTGGGCGCTCTGCCTCATTTGCTGGGAGCCAAGAATGGAGGCCAACCCCATTCAAGCCACTCGAGTGCAGGGGTGCATTTTTAGTTTGCTGCCAGTTTGTCATATTGTATAATCCAGCTGGACCACACTCATGAGACCCGTCGGGCTAGTTTAAGAGTGCTGGACTCCTCAGCTGGAAGTCCACTTGCTGGGTGTACTTCTACAGTGAGGCCAACACTCGTGGATTTCAATTACTGTAGTAATTGTATTTTTTATGTTGCTGTGATCGTTCCCGTGCCGTCTCTCACTGTGCTGAGAAAACTGGACCTCATTGTTGTCATTCTCAAGGATCAGCACTGGGAGCGCATCAGGCTCTCACTCCGATGATAGTTAAATCAAAAACCATGACCCCTAATTTTCTCTTTCGTGGCTGTAATTTTGACAGACTATACTGGGTGATATGTTTACGCCCGGCCACAGCCTGCCTCGGCTTTGCCTTCATGTTTGATTCTATGCCTGAAATCATCAGGCAGAAGCTGTTTGTTGATGAAATGATGGCGAGCCAAAGAAAAGAGAAATTGCAGCACATTGTGTCCGACAGTTTGTGCAGTTCCTCGGTGATAACGGCTGCAATGCTAACATGTTGTTGAACGTGTACTGTAAATTATCTATAACATGTGACTCCGACAGACTCGTTACTTTCAAAAGATGGTGAGGGGGTCTTTGTGCTGCATGATCTGAATAAGCATTTCTTACCACAGCTACGGCTGATGACTGGAATTACCTGTTCATACATCCAAGTCAGCAGCCTATTGGTGGAAATCAGGTCAATGACACTGGAGAATATTTCTTTGTAGTGCAGCCATAATATGCTTAAAATAAAATGTTCTACACCCAGTACTGATATGCACTACACACATTAGCCCACTCAGTATAAGACACACTGATCCAGACAGACAGTATTGAAAAGGCATGCCACTAAAAACAGACCATAAAAGCAGAAAGTCTCAGCCTCGTCGTGCAGCTCAGTTACAGAAAGAAGCAGCGCCAATGGTACGTGTTGTTTGAGCTAAAGGCTTCAGGGAGAACCTCTCCAACTCCTGAGGAGCCGTCAGTACACAGTTGAGAAAACTTAAAATCAAACCAAACCTGGAATTTATTTATTTATTTATTCATTTTTTATATATTTATTGATCTAATGTTTTCCTGATTTTGTGTACACCGTGCAGCCGAACTTCAGCAGCTTTTGTTATATACATTTAGTTATATATTCTTTATTTTAGTTAGTTTAGTTATATTCTGTATTTTCCAGTAAGTCTATTTTCATTGCACTTTATTGCACTTTGATGTGCACACCTAAAAACCGCTTGTCAGATTGATGCATGTTTCTATTCAGATCTTTCTTTACCTGAAAACTGGGATGAATACAAATCAGGAGCGATGTACATAGATGGTCTTTGTCATCACTTAGATCATTCCTGTAGCTGTGGCCCAATGGGTTTACATCATAAAGGGGCAAAACTACTGAAAACACATCAGCGAGCCGCCAAATTGGCCGGCTCATTCTTTCATTACAACGAACCCACAAACTGTAGTTTTAATCACTCACACGCACGTTCCTGCACATCAAATGTTAATTAGTGGGCTGCTGGAAATAGAAGCAGAATTATCTACTTCAACGTGAGCAATGTTTGGGGGGAAACAAGCTTTGATTCCTCTGATCAGTGGGTACTACTTTCTGCCAAAGTCAAACTTTACACATGTGAACTGTGTAACAAGACACTGCCACAGCCAGCAGAGCACTGATCAGTTATTGTGACTGTTCATGTGTCATATTTACATGTCTGAGTGGAGACTGACAAAATGAATATGCTGTAGGACAAATTACAGTTCTATCTCCATAGTTTTATTCCCTAACTTTAACTCCCTAACTGGTTCACAGCTCAAAATCATCCTTATTTGTCTCGTACAGCGCGGCCCCTCAGTACCTTTTGACTGCTTTCTCCTCATTGGCTGCATTTCTTAAACAAAAAGCAGTCTGGTGCAATGAGGCTTTTGTGCTCGCAGGCAGAGCTGTGTGACTGAGATCAGACACTCATCCAAGAGCCAAAGAAAAGGTCTGAAACCGAGCATTTAAAGCAGTCAGAAGCCTGAACTTTTGGGCTCATACTTTATGCTAATACTGTATGCTTTCTCCGTGTTTAACGTGGACGAATTTTGGCCACACTGGAGGGTGTTGGAGCACGAACGGCCTGCTTTAAGGTCATGCCAAAACATCTCAATATGACGTAAACGCTACAAAACCTTCATTTTGGATCAATCATTTTGTTGTTTGTTTGTGTTTTGAGCCGTAGTTTTAATAGGTAATTGTATCCCTTATCAATAAATCATGTTCAATTCCTTCTAATGAGGAGGTAATTACTTTTCACACAGGGTCGAGTAGGTTTGGATAGCGTTTTCTTTTCCTTTAATAACTTTTTTTTTTGTCTGATACCAAAATTTGTTTGATCTGAAATGTGGCAAATATGCAAAACAATAAAAAAATCAAGAAGGCAGCAAAAAGTTTTTCACAGCACTGTATGCATGATAGGAAATGAGGAAAAGCATAAACAATACATAAATATGCACCTTAAAATGTTATTCGGTGCAATTACTCAGTTAATCAAGTAAAAACTGTTCACTGATAAATGTTATTGAAGTCTCATGTTGGACTAGATGCATTTTTTATAGCCAACAGTGTTCTGTGGCTGTGCGTGTTTGATTTTCACAAATAAAACCTGTTAATTTGCTGCCTATATTAAAGTTATATTGTCATGCAAGCTCGGTGTAAAAAGGCATCTCCATGGTTTGCAGTTTACGGTTCATGAACTGTAAATCTGCAGTATAAGCAGCCTCGGGCTGCTTGTACATTCACACATCAGTGAGTATATGCAACTGGAATATTAAGAGGTTCTCACCTGCTTGACATCGTATCCCAAAAGAACAAAATTCAGATCCGGAGAAACTGCGAACTTGGAGGCCTTAAAAGTCGCCTGTGGGAGAAACAAGAATACCAGATGAGTTTATTTCCTCTCTGATTGTTTTACACACACTGATCAAGCCAGTGAGCTCTGCAGCCACATAAACACACTCATTACAGTGAAACGTGACCCGAGCTGCAACTCACAATCTCACAATACTGACAAAAGAGATATTTAATATTTTTCTTACAAATATTGTATTTTTCAGCAGAAGATCTGTCTCATTGCTGCGTGTGTTCACTTTGAAAACGTCTCCATCCCAGCTCTGAAAGATGATTTCTTCCTCTGCGGGACACAAAAAGCTGTTAATGTGTTTTTCATTTTTACAAGTTTGCATTTAAACAACTGAGTTTTACAGGCAGATGAGACGGTGACACATGAACCCGAATAAAGTATTATTTTTATACATTCTTTCTTTCTTTCTCTCTTTCTTCCTAAAAACATCACCTCATAATAGAACGCAATAATATGAATCCTGTTTTTATGATGATGACTAAAATTACTGCTTTGATTGGATCTTCAAGATCAAGAAATTCCACAATTCCCAATGAACAAAACATCGCTCAGTCGACACTTTGCTGACGCTGGTTTTGTCGGTTTGTTTGGTTCTTGTGTGCGTCTCTTTAACACCTGCAGTCTCTGCTGCAGTTGCCTGTGTTTTTCTGTCAATGTTGCCATGGAAACCTCCGCCTCATGCATTTGTGAGACGGTCTTGAAAGTTTGCATTATTTACATCATTTAAAACTGCATAGTTCAGGAGCGCTCTCATCTGCACCCCGGTGTCCGATGGGCATTGAAAGCAGCGCTTTGTTTGTGGGTTGTGGTCTCTCATTATGTCTTTTTGGTATTTGCTTCCTTTGTGGCTGCTGTTGGTCTTCCCGGTGGGGTCTGTCAGATCAGGTTTCTGATGAGTCTGCTCCACCCTATATTCGGTCATTCTGGCCCCAAAATCTTTTGCTAATGGTCTGACAATAAAGGGGGCTGTGTGATGCTATGCACTTCATGATTAAAATCAATGGGTGTTTTATTGAATTTAATAATGTGCCCGCAGCATGATGGGGCTGATTGTCTCAGCGCACTCCTTTCCAACACATCTTTGATTTTTGATGTGTGGGGTTGAGCGGTGACAACAACAAGAACCGGTGTTGGCTCGTATCACATTTTGCTCGGCAGCACCGTGAGGAGGCCGACGCTCTGCTCTGCACAGGAGCACATTTTTATCCATGCTGTGGGAAAGAATGACCAGGAGGGCGAAGCTGAACATAATGAGGGTGAAGCATCAACTGAGGAGGAGGATTCTGGGGTCGAAGAGGAGGAAAATAATGAAGTGATAGATCCAACATACTGAAGAAGCCCCCGCATCACCTGCTGCACAAATGGAAGAAGGGTATGAAGTGAAGTAAAATCATGAACAGGATGACGGCTCAGAATGGAGTTCAACATGTAGTGGGTGTCTGTGGGTGTCTCTACGAGGCACTGGTGTGAGTGTGCATGAGGGCTTGGTCCCCTTCAGAAGTCACTGTCCATTCAACAGTACATCTGAGTGAACCAGGGAAATCTGAGCTAAAACTGTGGGCAGCACGGAGCGCGCAGGTACAGTAAACACTGCCAAACCTGCAGGTTCACAACATGTGAGCTGTCCTTGACATCACAGATGCTCTCCAGGGAAAAACGATCACCTGTGAAAACGTCTTTACTTCACTGGCCCCCGGCTGCTGGAAACAAAGCTGTGCACGGTGGGAGCAGTACAGAGGAAACACCCGACAGGGCTCAGTCCTCATTGAAGTTTACCTTCACTGCTCCGGTGCCCCATCAGCCCAACTCTGCCCTCGCCAGAGAGATCCCAAAACATCAAAAATGCAGTCCATCTGCAAAGATCCCACCATCACCACCCGCCTCGCAGGCTCCGAGCACACATTCAGACTCTTTTTATTCTGGAAGGTTCATTTTGAAAATTAAAATGTTTTGGAAATGAATGTTGACGTGTTTTCTATGTCAGGTAATGAGTTGGAATAAAAGTAGAAGCAGAGGTGGGTGATAATTTATACTTTATGAAAACAGATGGGGTCATTTTTGATGTGGGAGCTCAACAGCTGTGATTGTTTGCTGCTATTAAAAAATCAAAGTGGTTTAAAAACCGCATCATAACTCAACTCTGTGATCATTAGTTTCATTTTATTCTCACTCAAAAACAGAGTATACTTTCATGCAAACAATCGGCCCTAAATTCCAACACAAAGGGAGGATTTGGTGGTGATGTGTTACACTAAAGGTGTAATATAGATATGAATGACAATTTATACTATAGGATTTACATGCCAGTCAAAGCAGGCGGGGGCATTTTTGACCCCAGAGGAATAAAAGAGTACAGCAATTGAGGGTTAACAATGATAAACTTTTCAAAATCTGGATGCAGGAACCTTTAAAGGGTCAGGCGTGTTACCTGTGCAACAAAAAAGCCCTGCAGAGCAGTTCAGAGTTAAAAGCTCTGGACGAGAGCATGAGCAACTTAAACACTTTGGTGTGTGAGGCTGGAAAAGATCAACGATTTTAGTAAAGTTTAACCGTTTTGAAACCAGAAAGGGAAAGCAGCAGAATGCTGACTGTAAGTTAAGCAAAGGTATCAGGATGGCAGCTCTGCCATTAACACACAGGAGAATCTGATGGATTATAATCCAGCGTTTCATTAATTAATGTTTTAGTTTTGATTCTTTGGGCTGCAGACGCGGTGCTGTTTGACCGTCTCAGAGCAAGTAAAGAATAGATGTGAAAATTAAAATTCAGGCTCAGTCTGCATGCAAATTTGAGGTTTTAGGATTATAATCTGCACACAGAGGTCTGAGGAATCCTCCAGGAATATTGGCGCTGCTATTTTCTGGAGAACTGATTGGTGGTGATTCACACACGTTGAGCTCTAATCAAACACAACCTGCCCTGAAACAGGACCTAAATCCACCAAGTGCCAAATGTCCGTCTTTACGTTTGCTTCTCGAGGTGTTAGTGCTGCAACAGGGATACACTTTTGGGGATCCTCTGCAATCAACCTTTTCTTTCCTTCATATTATTGTAAACCTTGAATATACAATGAGTGCTGCTCAGTCATCTGCTATTGGCATTCTTTGTAATGGTTGCCGTATCTTCTTTGGTGAATGTGCTTCTTGGAGAAATGAGCCTCG
>VUQK01023476.1:0-11739 GCA_015106715.1 Bujurquina vittata | reverse complement strand
ACCCTCGTACATCCAGAAGTGATTAATACCCCAAGATCAACAAATCAAGGGATGGTTGCTTTCTGGATTTACCTGCTGGGAACTATGCTAAATTTTCATAGCAGTTTTGCCTTCGATTAAAGGTCAGGGGTACAACACGGTAAGTAGGTTATTTATTCACAGTTTTTCAATCAAGCATTCCATAATTAAATAGAAATACTTTGTATCCAAAGTGTTGGGAAGATAAGAAGCAGAAAGTGCTTTGGCAGACTCGCATGCATTGTCTGTTAGTCTAATTCTGTTGCTGGCAAAGGATACAAACAGATTTTCTCTCCTGAACCCAGCAAACATCGACTGGATCCACGCCCAAAGTCACCTTTGTGCGAAGATGAAAAGAGAGAAACTTACAAAAAAAAACGGAGAGCTTGAACACTGATAATTCAAACGCTGACGAAGATATTTTGAACCAAATGAGCAAAAGACACAGGCATGCACACCCAACACGCACTTCCAACCTGGTCCGCTCACATGTCAGCGCAACTGTCATTAATTAACAGATGTTCCAGGTGGACTACAATGTGTGTGTATGTGTGTGTGTTTCTGTGTGTGTGTGTCCCTGTCCTCTTGTTCAGTTAATGAGTGTGTCTACTGTACTGCAGGTACAAAGGGACAGCAGGTCCTGTAGGGGCAGAGGAACATACCTTCTTGTCAAGGACACAGATGCTACACAGCTGTTCCACTTATGCTGGATCACATGAGCACACACACGCGCACACGCACACACACACGCGCGCGCGCGCACACACACACACACACACACACACACACACACACTATATGACTCCTTTGTCTTTTATTATTCAACCTTTTTTCAGTCTGTTGATGTTTTGATGCCAAACTGCATGTGAAAAACAATCAGAATTTTACCAACAACTTGTGGTTGAACTGTCTCGTTTACCTCAATCAGGATATTTTAGTAATTCAAACAAGTGAAAAAAAAAAAAAATCACAATGTCTATAGCAGCAAAAAATCTTTTTTTACTCCAGTGAATATGTGATCACAGTCTGTACAGTCTGTAGCTCAGGAGGTAGAGCATTCCTGATCGGAATGTCAGGGTCAGGTTCAGTATCCTGGGGCAAGATACTGAACCCCAAGTTACTCTCCAACGCAAGCGTCAGAGGATGAATGCATGTGAATGTTGGACAATAAGCACTTAGCTGACTTACACATGGAAGTGCTTGTATGAATGTAAACATGTAGTATAAGTGCTCAGACAGAGTAGAAAAGCGCTATATAAGAACTAGTCCATTTACCATTTATACAACCAGAAAACGAGAGGCTGAAATGTTTCCAGCCGGGGAAGAGAGTCGTACGTCAGTGTTGCTGAATCAGCTGTGATGGAAAATGTTATTCGGGTTTCTACAATTTAAGGCTTGATTACAAGCTGGATGATGACTTTCTGGACCCAGCAGCCACACATACATAAGGTGCAGTCAAAGTGAGTACAGTGTTTTAAATAATGTATCATACAGTAGCAGTTAAGATACAACTACATTTACAATGTCACTGGAACATAAACATTGATGTACTATAATAAGTATAACCCTACATGGGCAGATGGAGCGAGTCAGCCTAGGAACTTTAAAGAACTTTGATTTCAAACTCCCAATGCGCTGCAGTCGTATCCAATCAAGGAACAGTTTATAGACGTGAAGCCTGACAGAAAATCCAGAGTGGGGTCCTTAAGGTGGTCAACTGTCTTCAAGGACCTCCTTTTGGGAATTTAGGCACCTAAGTCAACCCCAGGATGGGGCCCTGTTGTCTGGGCAGCACAAGGCCTCTATGTGCAACAGCACCCAGGCCTGCATCCTGAAGAGGTCACTCTTCATCATCTGGTGAAAGCACAAGACCAAATTAAACATGGCGCACTTCCTGTTTGGTTTAGAGCATGGCTCCAAACCCATACATGTACCTCAAACACAGCTTTGGGGCTCAACTTTAGGGGGCGCTAGAGAGCCATTTCGGCTCGCCCTTGTCCGAAACCATTAAACTAATTACATTTTCACCAGGTGTGACGCATGTGCAAAGTTTGGTGAGTTTTTGAATATGATAAAGCCCTCAAAAAGGGATTCATTTGCCTAAATATGTCCGCAGCACCATACAGAAAAGATTATCAAGCTGAGTCACTGCAGATGGTGTTCTAAACAGGACTGACCTTGATTAGCCAAACCTGCCATGTCTGACCACAGTTCTGACCCTAAGAGCTAGTCATGGATGTTTTGTTTCTGATTGGTCAGCCCGTCCTGACACCAGGTGTCCTTCGGCGTTGGTGCTGTGGCACTGTGGACAATAGTGAGACTAAAGTCACTCCTGACTCATCAGGACCCTTTACCATCACATGGTTAATGCTGCTAACATGCATAAACACACGAAGACTTCCTAAACCGAACCCAATAGTTTTGGTAAATAATAGCCATCCAAATAATGTTTATAGATACACTAGATATTATTTGTTAACCATCACTAACCATCCAGCTAATGTTCATAAATGTTTGCCAATTAACCAATTAGCAAATGGTATTAATTATCAGTGATAGTTATTATAAACAGTTTCAGCCATAACAGATTTAAAACCGGCCACAATCTCCTTCAGCATTGTGTCCTTGTGAAGCCCTGCACAGCGTCCTTCCTTGGATCACTCCCTCAAAGTCCTTTTCTGATCTTTTGCACACAGCTGCAGTTTCACTGTGCACTTCAAATTTGGGGCAGACGTCTGACGCAACCTTTGTCTACAGGCTTTCTTTGCCCAGTCTTCATCTGTCCAAGCCCAAAGGCAGCATATGAGAAAGCACAAAATTATATATATTCCATATCCCTAGCTGATTTTTTTATATTGCCAGTAATCTTTCATTATTGATTTGACAGTATTTTGTAGAAATTCATCTGTACCAGTGACATTTTGTGAATTGAAATGCTGCAGGGTGGAGTGAGGACAGGTGGAGTAGACAAAAAAGAGAAAAGAGATCAGCGAGAGACCGAGAGCAGAGTGATTTGTGTGTGTGTGTTAGACGCATTACTGTGATCTAGTGTCCCTAACACAGCATAAATCTGCAGAGCTGGTTTTGCCCTAATGTATTTCCCACCAAACACACAGAGCTGCAGGATGAATCTGCGTGACGTGTAGAAGGAGCAGGTTGGAAAGCAGATGACTGATGATCTCTGTGAGCTTACAGACGCTCGAGCCACACTTTGTTGTGTTGTGTAGTGTAGTTGTGTGATTCAGGTACCGAAGAGCACAGACGCCTTTAACATCACAATGAGACATTGTCATGGTGACAGCTCCATCGTAACATTTCTACATTTTTTGGTGTATTTCCCACACGTGCCCGTTTCTGATACCGGGTTATTGCACCTTTCCCCAGCTACTTGATCTCAACCAGCCAGCGTACCTGCCCCTCATTCCCCTCATCAGCCACTGAGTAACAATACCGCTTCACAAAAACTTTGTTCTCTGCCACACAGTGTGATGAACCATCAGCATTCATGGTCTCATTTATGATCCATGGCAGCAGTATGGCTCCTGTAGTATCAGTCCAGATCACAGACTGCATACGATTAGATCCACATGTTGAAAACAGCGTTGTTTTGATGAGTTTCGCCCTCCCGTTTACACGAGCACGCAGCAAAAACGATGCGTTTTCAGAAACGGGGGTCCAGAGTGGAGCGTTTAAGAAACGCATCGGCCTCCGTTCTCGTGTAAACGGTTGAAGACGGTTGAGGACGGTGCGACCGCCTCAGTTTTCCGCGCATGCGCTAATAGATGAACAACACTCGTTAGGGTTAGCATTCACGAGTACTTCACAGAACTTCGAGTAGCGCAATTCACAGTCAATTTTTTTCTTGTGTTTGCCTTTTTATTATTGAGTGTTGTGAGCAGCAGCAATCCAACCTCATTGTCAGTCCACAAAGCTTCTCACATTGGCCATTTTGGAAATAATGAATAAATCTGCGATGCAAAAAACACCGCCACCTTGTGGCCTGGCGATGGGAACTACATCGTTTTCATCGTTTTAAGTGTCCTCGTGTAAACGCAGAGCGTTTCGGAAACATCGCCGTGTAGACGGGCGGCTGAAACGCATCAAAACGGCGTTGTGTAAACGGGGCCTCAGTAAGCATTTCGTTAGCTCACAGATCAAGGAAATTGTCCCACAGACTTCTACACAGACTTGCAGTGAAACTCTGTAGCCAAAGGGATTAGCTTTGGTGATCATCTGACTTCCTGTGGCCGATAATATGAACAATCTGGTAAAATTTTAGGTGTAGGGTTGTATTTTTTGTTTTTGTCACTTTTGAAAGACGATGATATGGACTTTGGGGTTCAAGTTACTTCTGACCACTGTTAGGTTGTCAAATTAACACCTATCACATTTTCACTTTAGCATCAAACCAAAGCAGTCAAATCACCAAAGAGTGAAATACATAAAGGCGATAAGATCACAAACTTGATCCCAATCTGACTAATTTAATGTTAGAAATTAGCTCGAAGCAGAGAAAAAACAAGTTAATTCAGATTACACCCTGATGGATTTGCTACTATTTATACAAGTTGTTAATTTTAGAAATTCCTCACTCCACTTTGCTGAAGTATAGAAAGCTTGCACCTGAATAATTCATCACCACCCTCCTTTCAGGAGACAATGTCCGTGCCACTCTTGGCTTATTCGAAGAACTTGCTTTCACCAGGGAATTTTCTTATGCAAAGAACCACAAACAAAAACCTCTTTCAGCACCTTTGTGTAACTGCGATTTGTAAAAAACATTCGCTGAACAAAAAGAAAAAGCGTTTCCGTCAGTCTCTGCCTGAACTGAACTTTGCTGTCTGCTTTATTAATTAATTGACAAACAAGAGAGACAAAAGAGTTTCCCCTGATCTAAAGGTGATGACACCATTGCAAATTTGACGTGCACTTATTAACACACACACACGCACATGCACACACACGCACACACACACACACACCAGAGGTTGCTTAAGTTGTAAATTTAACTATAGCTCATAATAATAGCTTGCATAAACAATTCAAGGGAGTTGTCTCCTGGGGGGGATGAGGTCTCACCAGGCCAGTTTCTGCCTCCTCACATAATCCCTCTAATCATAAAATCTTTTTAATTTTTTCAAAGCACTGTTTTAATCCTGCACTGAAGCCTCGCTACAGCATCCACAGCTTCTTTATGCCACTGTTTCTTTGTGTATATAAATATGGTCCCTACACAGGAGAGCCACCCCCCGTGGGTGAAACAGCGCAGGTGGCTTCAGCTGCACTCCACGAATAACTCGCAGGTCGTTGCCGTTTGTTGGCGTGACATTTTCCTCGTAAAGGTTAGATGTTGCAGATGTTGCATGATGCATTCCTCTCATAGCTGTTCTCTCTGCTGTCCTGTGTTCTTGTGGTAAGGCTTTTTATTTCCGTGTGATCTGTGAGATGTGACTGGAGATAAGACCTGAATTATGTCTCTCACCGTCCTCACTTGGATTGAAAACGGTTTTTCATAATGCTGCTGTGACTATTTGTTTGAATATTTGCTGTAATGCGCATGCGGCTCGAAATTATGTCATGTGGATGGAAGGGAGCCAGACTATGCATCATTTGACCTGTTACCTAATGTGTCCAGCAGTGGCACATTGTCATAATCTATATCCTGGGCAAGGACACAAGTATAGGATTATACAAATAATGTATTTTGTCTCCTGGGTCTCTCAAGTAACAGCATGTATTCAAATACATGCTGCAAATAATGTGCAGCACTAAAGTAAGCACTGGGGGTTTAATTAGGGATCTGCAGCTTAACAAATCCAATCATCTAGTTTCACAGCTTGAAATCATTTTGAGGTAAAAAGTATCTTAACTGTGTCCAAAACAGAGTCAATATTTGCAGCTAAGGAAAATACTCAAAGGACAAGTACCTCAGTACTGTGTGAATGCACTTAGTTACTGTGCAAACTGCATATTTCCAACATAAGGTTGCAGTCTGTGGAACTGCTACTTCAGTATTTTGATCATGAGGTATTTCTAATTTTGGACAAGCAGCTCGAGCCCATTAAAATCTTTTTTGCCTGCAGGCGAGTCCTCTCTGAGATGGATTGCTCTGTGAGGTGCGCTGCAGAAAGGCGTTTGCCTACCTCAGCACAGATATTCGAAGGTTTGAACCTTGTTGTGCTACTGTATATGCTGTTATCTTGTTGGAGAAATCAGAATGGACTTTAATGCAAATGCGTAGCTTATGGAATAACCTCCAGATGTTTTCACCGGTCGTGCTAGGAAAGCCGTCACTGATGCCAGTGTTAAAGCCGAACACTCTCAAGGGCACAGCAAATGGTATATCACTGTGAAAATCATTTTATATGGATCAATATCACCTATTTGCCTCAAAAAGGGTTTAAAATCTTTACAGCACCCTCTGTCCTTAGATCCTTGAGTCACATAAGGAAACCTCTGGAAGGGCAAAAGATGATATGAAAGGACTGCTTATCAAGGCTAAAACTTATTAATTCTATTATGCAAATTTCTAGTTTCCTTCTTTTTTTTTTAATGGACTCTACTGAAGTTGGTTTGCATGATTCAGAGATATTAAAAAAATCTTTATTTACTATATGTTGTACTGGGTGCAGCTCCCCCCCCCCTTCATCCTTCATCTCCAACAAAATGTTTTAGCTCCTCTTCCTTTAAAGTCACGCTCCCTTTCAGCTAACCTTCCTCTGATTGGCTGCTCCCTGCAAACAGAACATTTGAATGGCAGGTTTTTATAAGATAACATATCTGGGGATAGCTAGCCAGTGATAGCATTAAAAAACTACCTGAAGCCTGGCTCACAGGTTCATTTGTGTTTAGAAATTTTGGCTGTGTGAAATATGAACCAAGGGCTATGAGGTATGCAGGCTTTTATTAATACTACTTGCTTATTTGTTTGTATGCGTGAATAATGGACATATCTGTAAAGTCAACCACAATTCAGAAACACTATTACAAGTAAAAATATATATATTTTAAAAACAACACATTAAGGTATCAAATATAAAAGCACTCATTAGGCAGTGCGCCTTTGTTTTTATATTGCAGGATTATATATTATATTATTAGTTTAATGCTAATAACATAGGAGAATTCCAATTATGTAGCTGATTGTGCTGCATCATTTATTACTTTGAACAGGAAAACTTAGGTGTGCCTCAAACATGTCAAAATCAGACTACGCTGAACTCTAATTTTGGTTGTCAATAAGGATTCTTGGAAGTCTGGAAGTAAACATGTACGTGTGTGCCAGAACGACCTCGAGAAGCGCAGCAGTCAGTTCCTTTTAGGACATTTTAGCCTAGTTTGGAGAAAAAGTGGGGCGCGGCCTGAGACAGACAGCTTATATAGAAACTAGAGCTCAGACTCACAATTACTGCTGCTTCTTCCCCTCTCTCTCCAGCTCTGCTCCTTAATCTTCTTCCAACTAGCAAATCTGTTCGTCAGAATCTTCTCCCTCTATCAACATGGTGGCTGAAAAAGTCATTTAAACTAAGTATCTTTATAAATGCCAGTAATATCAGTTAAAGTTTTCGGTTTTAGAGCTCACAGTAACTCATAGACAGCCCTCCTAAACATTTCCAGTGACCTCCTTTTAGTGGTGAAGCCACAGTCTGAGTGCTTTTAGATTTAAGTGCTGCCTTCAACACCATTGCTCATCTAGAAATGCATTAAGGGAACTTCTCTATATTTGTTATATTTCAACATTTCAATTATAACCTCTTGTCATAGAAAATGCAGATTTCTATATTGCCTATTTTAACTGGGGTGTACCTCAAGGCTCTACTCTTGTCCCACTATAACTTCCAATACTGCTTTGTCTTTGTCAAATCATAAAAAACACAGTATCTACCATCACTCTCGTACAGATGGCAATCAGTTCAAAAGGAAGAGCTCATTTGGTGGAAGAATTGAACGTGATTTATTGAGCTACAGAATTCGACTAAGCTATTTGATGATCAGACGCCAACGACCCATCGTAGCAGAACAGAATCGACGCAGTGATATTAGGACAGGATTGATAGTGTAGCTCTGCTTATTGTCTTTGCAAGGAGGAGCCATGGCACTCACAGAATCCTGAGAAGAAATTAATGAATGAATTCTGGCAGTTGCCCCACCCATACCCTCAAAGAGGTAATCAATCTGCTATTGACAGTAAATGTTCAGCTGTGTGGTCCAAGCACATTTCCCTCTTTGTTGTTGTAAGAAAAAAGAGTCCCAACTTTTTAGAGCTTTTTCTTTGGTCACTGTATCCATAACATGGCATTTTCCAGAGCTCTCAGCAGATGATCAGAGATCCGGTTTGTGCCGGCGCTCTAACTTGTAAGTGAAAATACTTCTCAACCTTATTTTTCCAAACACTGCATGTGGTTTTTATGTCCCATTGACTATAAAAAGTTGTGTCTCTCTTTGTTCTTTGGAATAGTTTCCTCATATAAGATCAGACTCACTTTGTGTTTTTTAAATTTCTCCTTTAAATAATCTGTTGTTGAAATATTTTATTAGCTGTGTATTTTTTAAAGCATTTATTTAATTAAATACCTGATTATAATCTGTCAGATCCTTCCATGTCTCAATGACGAAGTTTTTATATTTATTCATCTGTTAGGAATACAGCAGGTCCTTTGCAGTCTTAAAGACTAAACAGTTTAAAGCACTCACATGTTCAGATAGCCCTTTTAATATTAACTATTGTATACTGTACATGCTGCTCTGTCTCATGATTTGTCCGTCTCAGTCTGTGTTACACACTTAACCTCTTCAGGTTTTTCTATTAGAGTTTTATCTTCCTTTGTAATCAGCCTTCTGCTGCCTGTACATCAATGAGACAGTGGGGAGTGGCTCAGGAGGTACAACAGGTCCTCTACTAATCAGAGGGTTAGTAGTTCAATTCCTGCCTGCTCCAGTCTGCAGAGGCTGTGGGAAACACCTGAAACAGGCTCCCCTGTATTTTTTTAACCCTGAACTTGGAACAAAAGCCCCTGCAGGGAAGTTAAGGGGAAATAGTTAGTCTGTTATTAAAATATGATACTGTTGGAAACTTTTTCACACATGAAGAACTGGGTCAAGTTTAAAATGAGCATAAGGGTGGGCAGCCAGCAGCAGTGATCAGTCAGATAAATGCTAACGCTCACACTCGTGAGGCAAATTTGCTGTTTGCAGCGTTCACAATGTTGGACAAAAAAAAATTCCAGTTGAGGCTTTGGCTGTATTATTGTAGGGTCTTTTTTTTTTTAAATGTAAAAGTTTATTTCAAATACTGACAATAATCCTCTCACCTACTTCCACACAACTTAAAAGGTTCGAAGTACCCTTGTGCTTTCTGAAGTCTTAAAATCACTCCCGTATTCTCCAGTCATCCTGTTTATCATGTAAACCCTTATTTATTTTTTTTCTTGTGGAAGCAAGGGTGCATCTGATTTCCCTGCAGTTATCTTGGGCCAGGATGAAATATACCAATTATTCATTAAGAGAATACAAGAAAAAAGAAATATTACTTGCAAGACAAGAAAACAGATAAGGTAAAAGCAGCACAAGAGTACTTCAGAGCACACGGCCTGTTAATTTCTTTGTACATTCTGGCACATATTAATCATAGATGAACAAGAGACACCCTGTGTACTGGGTCTGAAACATATCCTGCAGTTTCTTCTTGCTGTACTGCTTGGTGCAAAGCCAAACACTAAGTAGCATTCAAGAACCTCTCCTTACTGTTGTTTCATGGCATCACAGCATATTCACCCTATAAAAAAAAATTAAGCCAGCCTTACTCCTTGAAGCAGAAACATGTAGGCTTTTCAAACACAATAGTCTGTTCTTAGCGGTATCAAGGGGCAAACCAGATCAGAATTTTAGGATCTGGCTCGACCACATGATCCAAACCAACAATGCAATTACATACTTTACTTTTTTTTTTGCTTTTGTTTTAAATTTGCACTTAAGTTGATGTTTAACATAGTTAACATGTAACCAGATTTTGCCACAGGAGCTTTAGAACTCTGAAAGTGAGATGCTTAAGAAGAGTCAGACTGGCATAATCAAGAAGACAGTTGTTCTTTACAGGGTATGCTCTCTTAGATTTGTCATTGACTGATTCAGCAGCATTTACACATATTTCCATTTGATACAGATTCACATAGCCTCTGCCATACGATAACATACAGCAGAAGTAGTGTTAAACAGAAAGGAGAGAGGAACCATTGAATCAGAAATCGCTTGGGCTATGAAAGAGTGAAAAGCAGGTGGGAAACAACAAAAATAATTTCCTGTTTAAGTCTATTTACAATAGCTGGAACGGAGAAAAGCAGTGCATTCACACACCACCACAGCAAGCACATATGCACGGGTCAGTCCTCTTTCACCCACTGCAACTTTGACACATTTTAAAGTCTCATTTAAAAATATGTGAGGTTGAGAACGTGATGGTGCATGCACCCTGTTACCTAGCCTATGTGGTGGAGTGCGCGTTTGTGAAGGTTCCCTGAAGCAGTAATTTACACTGATTCTCAGTGAGTGACGGCATCCAGTTCAGATTCTTGAATGTGTGAAGGGTGCACATTCAAAGTCCAAAGATTTAGTGATCACTCCATTGACCTGTTTTAGAGGTTGAATCACAAGAACAGGTGAGATTACCTCCTCACCATGTTTTATGAAATCTCTCTCTGCTTTGCCAAGTGTTTGTGCTCCTGAATATATGCAGTGTCCCGCTTTAAACCTGCGATGATCATTTTTGGAGCTGCACTTATCAGGTTGTCTACTGTTTACCCTATGACACCCCTGAGATCAAACATCCATATGAATAGTGTAAGTTTGCAAAGAAACTTCTACAAGGTGCTGGTAGTAAAATAGGTATACAGTCCAGCTGAGATTTTAGTGAAGTAGTTGGATTCTTTTACTAAGCTTAGTGTTTCATAATGTGAAAGAGGATCAGATGTTAAGGGAACCATGATGGCATACTGTGTAATCTTAAGTGTTAAAACATTCTCCTACATGAAATTAAACATCACTGGACAGTCTTTCAGTACTGTAAGAAAATTTACTTTACGTATGGCCTCGAAGGACAGCTGTTTCTGCAATGTCTCTGGGTACTTTTGTTATCTCAATGAGACTTTTGCGGCTGGATACAAAAACATTTAGAAATGCATTGGTGTGTCAAAGATAGCCGGGAAGTTATGTGGATGGTAACATCACTCCTTACATCTTTAGCCAGATCAGTGTAAGCTCAAAGCTCTCTCATCACACTTCAATGTAAGCAGAATGATTAGATAGCAACAGTCACATTGAAAAGACAAGTGTATCCACAGCCTCTGGGCTTGCAATGTGGAATTTGGCTCTGTTGTTAAAGTAAAGAATATCCAAGCCAGAAATCCTAGGATGTAATCCCAACTGAGTTGATATAGCGCTACCATTTCTCTCGGGCATGCTAGCTGGTTCTGTTCTTAAAGCGCTAAGCTTATCACGAGTTACGTGCTTGTTTGAGTATTATTTACAGAAGCAAATACTCTATGCAGGGTGCCCCCCAGATCTTTTAGGCTCACAGTTAACACATATCTTGATGCAATTCAACACCAACCAAACAAAGGCTGAGCTCATAGGCTAGGCTAGGCTAGGGTTCCCAGCCTTTAAGAATAATACCAGGATATACTCACCTGGCTCCCACCCTGGGCAGCAAACAGGAGTGTGTGTGTG
>VUQK01023475.1:20955-31508 GCA_015106715.1 Bujurquina vittata | reverse complement strand
CCCATTCTACTCTGAAGTATCCTAGGAACTACAAGTAATCCAGGAGTCTGAGAGCTCTACTGGGGTGATACGGTACTATGAGGTCTTTAAGATAAGATGGTGCCTGATTATTCAAAGCCTTGTACGTGAGCAGAAGGATTTTAAATTCTATTCTAGATCTAACAGGGAGCCAATGAAGTGAAGCCAATATGGGAGAAATGTGCTCTCTCTTTCTAGTCCCTGTCAGTACTCTAGCTGCAGCATTTTGGATCAGCTGAAGGCTTTTCAGGGAGCTTTTAGGACAGCCTGATAATAATGAATTACAATAGTCCAGCCTAGAAGTAATAAATGCATTGTAAGCAGTCATGTGACTGCATACTCTCAATGTTTTTTCTTATTTTCTTTCCCTTTTTTTCCAGTCAGCAACACAAAGAACAAGAAAACACAAATGTAAAATAATAAAAACACCAAAAAACTGAAATATTAAAGTAACAGAATAAAAATATAAAATACAAAACCAGCGGTGAAAATCACAAACAGAAAAACTATTTTATTGCTCTAATCTAGAAAGAGAGAAACTAGCAGTGGCCCCAGAATGGATCTTTGAGGAATGCCGGGAGCACATTATTGTTTATTTTATGAGATCTCTGTTCTGTTCCCGATCTGGTCCTTTGGATGTTATATTTGTTTCTGCTGATGTGTGTCAGGGTGATCCGAACCTCGATGTACCTGCTGTACTCCCTGCACATCAACGCCTGCCTCTTCTACTGGGGCTCCGACTATGAAGGACTGGGCTCCACCAAGTGGGTCTACGATGGAAAAGGCAATGCGTAAGAACCTGCCAACACCAACTCCACTTCTGCAGCTCACGTAACTGTTAATGTGCATGAAAAACATAATTTATAGATTTTTGTTTTTTTGCAACAAATAAGGTTCATTTTAAAGAACTGAGATTGACTCAATGTCTTTCTCTCTCTTTCTGAATCTCAGAAAGATGAAAGATGGAACAGTGGCTTCTAAAAGTGGCCATAATGCTTTGTTTCCCAAAGCTCGTCTGGCATTTATGTTTTCTCTAAAACCGAAGCCGTGTGATTGTGTTTGACTGCTTTTCCCTGAAGTCCATGAAGGAAGCAAAACCCAGCAGAAAATACCAAGTTTAAAATGTTCCCAATTCTAAAATATGTGAAAACTGCACTTCCACAGAGCTGAAGCTCTTTTTTTCCATTTTCATTCCCACAGCTACATCCGCTGCTACTACTTTGCCGTGAAGACGCTGATCACCATCGGAGGCCTGCCTGACCCCACCACCGTGTTTGAAATCTGCTTCCAGCTCATCAATTATTTCGTTGGCGTCTTTGCCTTCTCCATCATGATCGGACAGGTCAGTAAATCGCTGAACTGTTTGCTTTAGCGATTTATTTAGATGACCTGACGCAGCTCCGCCCTCTCTGGTTTTTGGTGGGATTTAACAGATGAGGGATGTAGTCGGAGCGGCAACTGCTGGTGAGAGCTACTACCGAGCCAGCATGGACAGCACCGTTAAGTACATGACCTCCTACAACATCCCTCGAGAGGTCCAGAACCGCATCAAGACCTGGTACGACTACACCTGGAAGAGCCAGGGCATGCTGGGTAAGACACAGAACCTCTGAGAGAAACGTAAAGCTGATCCTTTTGTCCATGTGAGGAGCGTTGCAGGAACATTTTTATGCTGTTTTTCCTGCCTGATGATGATACTTTTGGTAAAGTTGAAGTGAAAATTGATACAGTCAAAATCTGTAATACAAACACCTGCAGACTGTATGAGAGCATCACACACATGTTAAAAAGGCTCTGAAAGCGCACACACAGCCCAGAGATCCAGGTCAGTCCCTGAACGCCTCACGTTGAGTTCATGGTGACTTTGAGCATTGTGGTGTATCCTCTGCAGATGAGCAGGAGCTTCTGGTGCAGCTTCCTACGAAGATGAGGCTGGACATCGCCGTGGACGTCAACTACTCCATCGTCAGTAAAGTCGCCCTGTTTCAGGTCAGAAACAACAAAAATAGAGACAGAATAAAAATGTGGATCTGCTGTTTACTTCAAACAGAACTGATGTGGAAATAGATTATTTTATATAAATAAACAAATACATTTGTGTGTGTGTGTGTGTGTGTCAGGGCTGTGACAGGCAGATGGTGTTCGATATGTTAACGAGGCTGAAGTCTGTTGTGTACCTGCCCGGAGACTTTGTTTGTAAAAAGGTAAGAAGGCACCTACTGGGTCATCAGAGGTTTTACTGAGCTACAGCTGGTGGTGACATGCACTGTGTGTTTGTGTGTGTTTCAGGGGGAGATTGGCAGGGAGATGTACATCATCAAGCAGGGGGAGGTTCAGGTGGTGGGCGGTCCCGACCTGCAGACGGTGTTTGTCACCATCAGAGCCGGCTCGGTGTTTGGAGAGATCAGGTCAGGGCGGCTTCCTGTCATCAGCCTATTAAAAGGCTGCAGTGAGCTCCTGTGGCAGCAGCAAATATGCTGGATTGTTCTCCGGGAGTCATTCTGGGAAATGCTGCAGACTGAAATACCTGTATTATCATTTATGTCATGTTATGGCTACATGCTGTTGAAGCTAAAAATGCAGACTTCATTATTGTGGGCGGAGCATTAAAGTGACCCAGCTGTGTGCGAATGTTTCAGAGCAGTGAAATCGTACCTTGAGTTTAGTTTTAAGTAATAATCACAATAAGTTTGATATTTTGACTTCACAAACTCTGACAGCGCTCTGTCGTCTCTGATTGGTCAGTCTGTTGGCGGGAGGCGGAGGAAACCGGCGCACAGCCAATGTGAAGGCCCACGGATTCGCCAACCTGTTCATCCTGGATAAGAAGGACCTGGCAGAGATCCTGGTGCATTACCCCGAGTCCGAAAAGCTGCTCCGCAAGAAGGCCAAGTAAGACGAGACCCGGCCACGATTTAATTACTCTAATCTGGGTCCGCTCACACTGCGTTAAGCAGTCTGTCATCACAATTAAAGAGTTATTCAGCGACATCTTCACCCATTTTCATGAGTTTAAGCAGTTTAGGTGGAGACTGCTGTGTGCCAGGTTAGACCATGCTGTACTTGGGCCTTGGGTCCGTGGAACAGTGGTGAGGCTGCTGTTCGTGTCTCGGTCCATTTCATTATCGCCAGCTAAGACTCTCACGCTGAGCTGAAAGGAGACGAATTAGGCCCAAGTAACACCTGAACACACATTTGTACTTTAACCTCATGAATTCTGACATTCAGACCACAAACGAGTCCGGTTGAAGGTGGATCCATGACATCAGCAAAGCAATCCTGGATCCCCTCCAGCAGCCTCACCTGCTAATAAGAACAGCAGGAGGCTGATAGGTTCTGCTGCTTCCTCGCTGTCCTCCTCCTCCTCCTCCATCTGATCTCTCTTCTGTCCAGGACAGGATTAGACTCGCCTCTAATCAGCTCACAGCAGTCGTTCTAGTTTGTGTTTGAGAATCGGGTCAGATCAGCACCGTGATCCACCTTTATTTGCTCAGTCAGGCCACAGAGCTGCAGCAGACCG
This sequence comes from Bujurquina vittata, assembly GCA_015106715.1. Classification (NCBI taxonomy): domain Eukaryota; kingdom Metazoa; phylum Chordata; class Actinopteri; order Cichliformes; family Cichlidae; genus Bujurquina; species Bujurquina vittata. The sequence continues at coordinate 27,970 of VUQK01023475.1, read as the reverse complement.
GCTGCAGCTGATGGAGCTGCTGGAGGTTGGACTGCTGCAGTTTGGAGATGTAGCCATTGAGAGCGAGGTTTTCGGTTTCTCAGCTCCTCTGGACTGCCGCTCTGTGTTTGTGTTTGTGCAGGAAGATGCTGACGAAGGATAAGAAGCCGGACGAGAAGGAGGCAAGTAAAGGGGTGGTGGCGGTCATCCCACCGCGACCGGACACGCCAAAAATGTTCAAGGCCGCCCTGAAGGTGACGGAGCAGGTGGGCATCGAGGGGACCTTCGCCAAGCTGAAGAAGTCCTACAGACCGTTTGAAGAAAGCGAGGCACAGGTACGTCAGCATCAGCACAGAGGGAAAGAAGGAGGCTAGAAGGATGAAAATAAAGTGAGGGCAGACAGGAAAGAGAATCAAATGCTCCTTTCCAGCTCCGGTTATTCTTGGACTCTGTCAGAGCAGCTTTGAATGAGTCACATCTCATAATAATCCTTTATCTGGTTCTGGGCCGCTCGTTTCAGAGCGAGGAAGCTGCACCACAAGCTCCTAGGAAGGAAGTGTGGGGAGGAAGCAACAAAGGGTGGAAGCTAGAAATGAAGCAAACAAGTGAGGAAGGTAGAGGAGGAAGTGAAATGAGAGACTAAAGGGAAGAAAGACATGCAGGAAAGGGAAACGGAAGAAAGGAAGGAAAGGAGAGAAACAAAGAGGACAGAACGACCTTCTTCCTGTTTTCCTCTTTTATTTTTCACCATCCAAGTTTCAGGAGTTGGATTTTTCCTGTAGATGCTTCTTAGAGGCTGTTAGAAACCAGCAACCAAAGGGATGTAATCCATCTTTCTTCCTGTCCTTTATTCTCCATTCTGCAGGCTCCTCCCCCCATTTCACAGGTCCCGCCCCCGTCGCCGATGCACCGGCGGTCTCCAGTACCTCTGAGTCCGGCTCCGGACGATGGAGAAGAAACGGTGGCAGAGACGGCCGACAGCTCCGTCGTCATCCGGATGACTCCACGGCACAAAGGGGAGGAGCTTCTCACTGTGGAGGTGAAAGCAGGGGAAGAGGAGGAGGAGGAGGAGGAGGAGGAGAAAGCAAAGGAGTGAGCTGACAGGAAGCTGTCCTCCACCTGCTCCAAGAAGGAAATGGGACACTTTCAGGTGGAGGACCTTCTTCTTCTGTCGTGGATTTTATTGTTACACTAAAACACATTTTCATCTGCTGACGTCACATGACAGGAAGGAAAGCAGCATGAAAGAAATCCTTGAAGGAGGAAAGGAAGCAGGAAATAAAGCTAGGAGAGAAGGAAGGAAAGAGATATTTCCTTCTTTTCTTCCTTCTGTTCGTTGTCCTCCTACCTCCTAATGCAGGTTATTTTGTTTGTTTTTTGTTTTGTTTTTTTCAGGTACTGTCAGGGTGCAGTACCATCTTTGGCCACACAGGCTGACTGACATGTACCACCCATTAGAACCTAGAGGGGCGCTGTTTCACGAAGTGTGTCTGTAACAGAAAAATGAAAGAAACTCGTTTTCCCAGAATCCCTCTCTTCTGTCCTGCAGCTTCTCAGCCTCTGACTGCCTGCGGCCTTCACTCAGCTGATTTTATCAGCATGTGTGGGGCCTCTACAGTGAGCAGCTGGAAGAAGCAGAAGAAAAAGAATAAAGGTGTGTCTTCTGGAACAAATGGCCGAACATGCGTCATCTGGCAGCTGCTGATTGATTTTCCACAGACAGCTGCTCAATAATGCCGTCTGACACCAGCTGAGCTCTGAGCATGTCCAATGAGTTTAGCCAGCAGCTTCCAGGTCATTCAGGGTCACCTTGGGGTCAAGATGATGGTTCAGGGTCAGCTGAAGTACAGCGTGTACTTTTATATTTTGATATGTTGAATTCCTGCTTTTTCTGTAAAATAATTTAGATTTAATAACTCTGAAAGCTCGTTTCCACCACTGAAAAAACTAAAAATCGGCCATCCATGAGTCAAAATCTCATTTATTTTTTGTCACACTTAGCAAGTTAAAATTGTTGGACACCATAAATTTTGATTCATGGATGATAAAAAAAATATTTAACAAAATAATGAAGCAGTAAAAAGCAAAGAAACTGAAGCGCGAGTTGAGCTTTAATACAATAAATGTTCAAATTCAGCAGCCTGCAGAGATTTTAAGTGTAGGGTCTAGGGGGCGCTGCTGAGCTGTGTGATAAAGAGCTGTGTGCGCTCATATAGGACAGGAAATGCTTCAGGAAGCACAGGAAGCTGTAATTGTGTCGGCTGAGCTGCAGAAAAAGCGGGAAAGCACCGGACACTTCCTGATTGCTGAGAGTAGAAGAAGAAATGAGCACACTGCTGCTTTGGTTCAAATTGAAGGTTTTATTGTATTTCTACTGAAGTGACATCACTGTAAGATATAAAACACTGTAAATAAAATGATTTATGAAAGAGCGTCTGTGCTTACCGATTGATGTAGAGATCATTTCTTTAAAAGGGAAACGCAGTGATTTATTGAAGTGTGCAAACAGACATGGAAACCCAGCATATGAGGCCTAAACAGAGTGTTGAGTTCTAATGAGCTTCAAAGTGCTGCCACCTCCTTTATTCTGAACCCTCTGAGCAGCTTCCTGGCATTCCTTTAAGCCGGAACAGTTCTTTGGATGTTTTTGCCTTTAGATGATCCCACAATGCTTCAGTAATGCTGAGCTCCGGCTCTGGGGAGGCCGATCCATGATGATAGTGTCCACCTGTGTGTTTTTATCAAAATCTGATGGCACTTTTCTGTGTTCATAATTCCATCAACTTTAACAAGATCTCCAGCACCACCAGCTGAGATGCAGCCCAAACCAGGACAGAGCCTCCACCCCTGTTCATCACTGAGAGGACCCTGGTTTGAATCCCCGGGCTGGCATCACTGTAGGCTCCCAAGCAAGGCCCTACCCCCCTGGGCGCTTTCTAGCTGCCCCCTGCTCCACATTGTACTGTGTACTACATTGTCTATGTGTGCATGTAAATGTACGTGACAAATAAAGCTCTTTCTTTCTTTTCTATGGCCAATCAGGGTGAGCAGTGAGCACAGCGCCCACTAGAGGGCGTTGGGCCCTCAGGCCCCCTCATGAAGTCTGTTTCTGATTGGTTTCTCAGAGACATTCACACCAGAGGCTGCTGGAGGTCATTTTGTAGCTTCGTCCTGTTCCTCCTGCACAAAGGAGCAGATCCTGGTCCTGCTGATGGGTTAAGGACCTTCTACGGCCCTGTCCAGTTCTCCTAGAGTTCCTTCCTGTGTCCTGGAATCTCCTCCATGCTCTGAGACTGTGCTGGGAGGCACAGCAAACCTTCTGCACGTATTGATGTGCAATCCTAGAGGAGCCTGTGCAGCCTCTGTAGGGTCCAGGTATGACCTCATGGTACCACCGGAGGCTGTGGTGGAGGCTGTTTGATAAACTGTCCCCACGTGACCTGAAGCTGGATCAACAAACTGGATCAGTCAGTTTGTTGGAGCTGCTCGCCCTGCCTGCCTTATAAATGTGCACTCATCTTTGAAATGAGAGCTTTGTGCGGTGGGATCTTCATCTCTGTGTGCTGCAGCCTGCCCCTCCACCTGATGGAGACTTGCTTCATCGATCGTGTACTGGCAGCAGACGTGTCTCCCACAGGGATGAATAAACTTTATCAGTGTGAACCCCTCGGTTTGAAGGCTTTAGGGGCATATTCAGAAGATGAACCTTCACCTGTTCTCCTTCATGCTAACGTGATGATTTGTGCATGAGGGATAAACCCCAGTTTAAATGGGTAAATGGGGTGGCACTGGGGGTCAGGGTGAGACACCACCCTACCTCCATAAACAGCATTGTGAAATGTTTCTGCAGCATCCCATGGTTTTCTCACATCTCAGTGAATAATCTGTTATTGTGGATCTCATTCAAACACAGATATAGAATCGGATTTTTCAGCTAATAAAATTAATTTCTGCTCTTTGTGATCCAGTCATTTATGATGGAGTATGACAGCATTGGGTGGTGTCTACTGCAGCATCAGCAGCATGCTGATACACACTATTCGCTCCAGTCTAAAATGATGCATTCAGGGTGATCGTGTTTTACCAAAACAAAGGTTCAAAGTCCCTTTTTAGCCACACCCCTACACATGCATGGAAGTGCCTGCATTCATTTCCTTTCTTCAGATTTAATTTGATGCCCACCTGTATCTGCAAATATTACACAAGTATATTGAAATTAAACATTAAAGTCTTATTGTTGCTTTTTATGATCTCAGGTCTAAAGAAGCCAAAACACAAAATTTCTCGCCAGCTTTGCAGATTTTAGTTAAAACATCCCCAAAATGAATGTAAAGATTTTCAGCTCCAGGAGGTTCATGTGAGGTCTGCACGTCTGTAAGGATGTTATTGGATGTGTGTGTGTGTGTGTGTGTGGGTCTGTTCAGTTCCTCAAACATCTTCAAACCATCAGAGTTTCAGACCTGCAGCCCAAAGTTCACAGTTACCCCAAACTGGGTCACACTGACAGGGTGCGTGTGTGTGCACAGAGGTAGTTTTTGTTTTTCAATTTTCAGGATCCAATCCGAGCTGAGTGTTGGTGCCAGACGTTGGTCTGATATGGGAGGGTTTTTCACAGTGTGATTTTTCCTTTGATTCCTGGAACAGAGTCTTCCTCGGAGGCCTCTGAACCGCCCTCCTGTCTATAAAAGTCCTATTTTTTCCGCTCCGCCCACGCGCGCTCACACAGTCCCCACATGTCCCGCAGTCCGTGAAGGCAGCAGCGTCAGGCAGCCACTCCGGAGTTTCCAGCGGCGCAGAGCAGGAGACGCACACGGCTTCAGGGCCACGCAGACCCGCAGGTTTTACTTTGAATCCGCGTCCCAGCTACCGGAGTGTCCGTCCGAGTCTCTGCGGGAGGATTTACTGCGAGGAAGGAGCGGGAGAGGAAGAGGAGGGAGAGGAGGCGCTGCTCGGGACCTGGAGGTAAGGAAAAGTCCGCTTCCTCCAAACTGTTTCCTTCTGTCGGGCTATCAGCTGGTCGGAGTCTGGGTTCAGGTGGGCTCGCCGTTTGCTGTCCTCCACATGACCCGACTCTGGCCCGGCTCTGGCCCGCCTACCCGCGGCTCGCTGCCTCTTTTCATGCGACCGTCCAGCAGCTTCCAGCGCTTCAAAGCTCTTTTCTTTCTCAGCGGTTTTTACGCGGACAAAAGCCCCGCGGCCTCACCTGGCCAGCGCTCCACGTGTTTGTTTCTATGGTGATGATGACGACAGGCCTGCCAGCTGTCAATACTGCTCCATCAGTTTGTGATCAATGAGAGAGGGGCAGAAACTGCGTTTACATCAGTCCGCCGCTCATTCACTGCGAGTCAAACAGGGAAGCATGTCCATCAGAGCATCTCTGGGTTCTCTGAGGGGGTCTCAGGGGTTCTCTGAGGGTTCCATCAGCTGTCAGAAAGAGAAAACATTAAAGTTTCTGTTGGGTTACAGCAGAAAATTCTCCAGTTTTAGAAGCAGACTCAGCAGATTTTTGTTTTCCTGCTGGCAAAACAACCGAGTTTTCCCAGAAGTGACAAATGACTTCATGAGTTATGACTGCAGCTCTCAGTGTTGGTCAGACTGCATAAAAAGTGAAATATTCTCTCGCACATGCTCGGACACCAACACGTGGACTTCCATAGGAAACTGTGCCCCCTTGTTGGGCTTCAGTGGGACCAGATTTCATGTTTAGATTCTTTTGATCTTCGGTGTCAGGAACATGTTCAGGTTTCTGATGGAGGAACAACACGCAATGTAAGAAAAGTGTGGTACGTTGAAACCAGAAGACTGAAAGTTCCTTCAGGATTGAGCAGCAGACGTCTGGATCTCCTGCTTGTTTTGAAACGAATCAGCTGATCACTGCTGGAATTTTAGCTGTCTCGTGATTTACATCAAATCCTGATGAAAGTCTTCACGTAAAGTTCTGTAAACGTTCGGTCACTGCGAGGAAGAAGAGGCGGTAAATGCTCACTGACAGGAAACCAACTTTATCATCAAAGCTGCTTGTGACAGGAAGGAAAATTAATATTTGTGCAGTTTAATGTTGCTCAGTTCGTGTCCGAGCAGCAGAAACGGCGGCAGGACAGTCGGCCTCCTTTACTCAGAGACCGCAGCAGCAGCATCAGCTCAACAGAAGTCACAACACTGGCCTCCTCTGATCTGTTTTAATCTAAAATGAGTTAAACACATAATAACTGCCAGGGTGACCGACTGCGTGTGACTGAAGGACGAGAAGCAGCTGACACTGAGAGCCAGCACAGATTTAGAAAAACGCTCCAAAATGGGATCAAATCTTTGATCAGTTCATCAAATAATCAGTGAAAATATTCCATTTATTAGAAAGTAGAACCAGTAAAGGACAGCTGAGAACCTGTAAACAAAAAGGACAAAAACTGATTGCTCGTTGCCGTGGGGGTTGCGGGAGTTGCCGTGGGGGTTGCGGGAGTTGCTGTGGGGGTGATCTTGTAGTCTTGTGTGGATTTTCTTCAGCTGAATAAACATTTTACACTTGAAGTGGAACATGGGCCGTCAGGAAGGTTCGAATCAGGAAAAGTTGATGGAAAGTTTGCGGCTGGGAGAAAAAGGAGACGGGAGTGTGTAAAAGTGTGTGAAGCAGCGACTGAGCGTGCAGATGGGGAGCATGTGAGGACTGAAGCGAGCTGAAGTCTTTCCTCTGGAGTCGGACGCGCTCCGGCTTCCTGTTCCTGCGGTGGTGGAGGCGGTCGGTCTGCAGGGTGTGTCTGCACACTGACCGCTGCAGAACAAAACTTTCTATAAATACCATCTCATCACACTTCTGTGACGTGGACGAAGCCTCTCTGGCAGCTTCTTTAACCCTTAAACATCCAGTTTTCCTGCGTTTGCGGCTCGGCCCATTTCTGTCACAAACACATTGAATGTGCTTTAACAGGAGGATGCATGCAGACTTCCATCAACACCCCCCCCCCCCCAACCGCCCCCAAACCCCAAAATATTTCCACCAAAACCGGGAAAAGGGCAAAAAAAGGACCTTTTCCACCCC
>VUQK01023475.1:0-20935 GCA_015106715.1 Bujurquina vittata | reverse complement strand
TGTGTGAATGTGTTTAGAGCTCTATTTTAAAGACTACACAGAGACTAAACTAAGTTTTCACCTCCATTGTAGAGCATGTTTTCTTCAGGAAGGTGTGTGTCTGTGTGTGTGGTTCCAGACATGGCGGCGTGTAAGCCACGGTGTACACAGGAGTGTTTTGATGCGATCAAGTGTGTCCTTCAAAGGTCATGTGTGAGCTTCAGCAGGTGCAGTGCGTCACTGCAGCCACAATTCAGAGAAGAGCAACCACAAAACCATTGTTGGGATTCTGCCTTTTAGGTAACAGAGCTACACCTTGTTTACTCCAGCGTTCCTCCACTATTCCCAGGACGGCCGTGTCCAACCGCACGCGTGCTTTCACTCCGTTCTCCTCACAGTCTCTGCAGGGGTCCTTTAATCCGGCCCATCAGTGCCAATAAAAGCTCTTTATTTACTCATTTTCCTTTATTCCTCACCCTGTATACTTCTCAGTGTGTAGTTGTATCAAAGGAGCTGAGATATGAGCGCAGTGATCTTACAGCTCAGAACAGCTGGGTAACCTTTAATGAGCAGAGAGGCTGAAGCTCGTCCGGGTGTGAAGCTGAACTCTGTAAAGCTGAAACAGTTGCAGACTCTGAGCTCAGTGACGTTCAGTTTAACCAAATACCAGTGAACGCCTTATCTCTGCAGCTGTGAACACATCTGCTTTATCAAGAAAATAGCTATCTCTTAGCTGTTTAGTTTTGTTCAGGTAGAAAGCAGCTAGTTTCAGCTGTTGGAGCCGCGTTGTCACTGCATCGGTTTCATCTGAGGGTTTATTCTGGACATCAGAGTCAGAGGGCCGTGCAGCAGCACGAGTTTTGTTGTGTGAGGAAATCCAATTTGCTGCTGCAGAGCCGAGGGCCTGCTGCTCGACTCGTTTATGAACTCGATTTACTCGTCAGGCGTGACGTTGCCGGCAGATGTCTGCAGGCCTGCAGGGAGGGTGTGGTGTTAAACATACAAGGTCTTTTCCAACACAATGATGACGATGGTTATTATGTCATCTTGGCTCCATGCTGAAACAGAAGATGTGTGCCTGTGTGTATTCTTGTTTTTCTACCTTAGTGGGAACCTGAATAAATTAGACATCTCGAGGACTTCTTTATTTGACATGAAAGTGGAAGGAAACATGTGGAAACCGATTTCACAGCAGAATTGATTTAGCATATATACACTCTGTACCCCCAAACCTGCCCAAAATAAATGGTTTACACATGATTTCTCATTTCTCTGTAACTCCAAGAGGCCCAGATCTAAATGGAAAAGGTTACAATTGTTCACTATGTTTAATTTAAGCTACAAAGGTGAACGGGTAAATGGGCAGGTTCCTTTCTACTCAGTCTGAGCACTCAGGGCACTCCTTACACATTTCTCAGTCACCAATCACTCTCAAACGCTGAACCTAGGCACCTTGTCTAACATTCTCTCTCTCTCTCTCTCACACACACACACACACACACACACACACACACACACACACACACACACACACACACACACACACACACAGCGTCGTGGGCAACTCGGGGTTCAGAATCTCGTGGGAATCAAACCACCGACTTTCCAGTTGGTAGGTGATCCACTCGACTTCGACCGCAGCTGCCCCGCAGTGGTGGTTTTGTAAAGTGCACTAAGATTCAGTAACCTCAGAAATAAAATGAAATTCTAAAAGCACACATGCACACACACAGAGATGCAGACATGCACAAAGACATGCACACACAGAGACATACACACACACACACACACAATGGCAATCAGTAACTGAGATGGTGAAACCCACTCATCATGTTTTCTAAGAACGTGTGTTTCAGATTAGATTAGATTAACTTTATTAATCCCTTTGGGAGGGTTCTGTCAAGGAAATTAAAGAAAGTTTAAGTAAATGAAAATGTAAAGACAGCATCCGGATTATTTTAGGCTTTTATTGTGTAAACGGTTTATTTTGAGAAACAGAAACTAGAAATATTATATTATCTGTGCTTCCTCCTTCAGTGCTTTTGATCCTTTCCTTTTTTCTGAATTCTCCGGCACCGGAGCTACATGTTATTGTTGTTGTTGTTATTGTTGTTGTTGTACGCTATTCACGGTTGAAACTGTTGCTCACATGTTTTTTTGTTGTTGTTGGCACAGGCCATTGTGCTGCCAACTAAACGGCATTCAGTAAATGAACAAACGGCATCACTCTGCACTGCTGTTTGGTTTCTGGGAGGTTTTTGGATGCTGGGTCCCCCTAAGGAGGCTAATCTGGCCACGAGGCCTGGGAAGTATGTCAGTGATGGTCCTCACAAGTGTGTGTGTGTGTGTGTGTGTGTGTGTGGCTCAGCTGGGACTGTTATGTAACACGTGTGTGTGTGTGTGTGTGATTGAAAACCAGACGGCTGCAGCCTGTCAGACTGACCCGGTTGAGTCCAGCAGGCGGAGCTGCTGAGTCAGATCTCCCATGATGCCTCAGGGCATCTGTGATTGGGTCTGGGGACTTAATTTCCTGCTCAGTGGGACTCCTGTAGAACACAAAAGAAGCAGCTTCATGCAGAGGTGCTGAATTGATGAGATTTATTGATTGAAAACGGGACACACACACCTCAATTAAAGTGTGAAGTGCTGGCTTTGATCCAGATGTTTTTACTGCTTGTTGAGCTGTTGTCTGTACATTAAAGGGCTGTTCAGCTTTTTTTGTGCTTGTAGCAGCGGCACGGATACTTCAGATGAAAGTAGATCTTTTCTCAAACAGTGGAGGACAGTGTGAGGTTACCTGGGTTCTTCTGATTTTCACTCTGGATTATTTTTATCTTGTTGTGGAGCAACTTGATCCCCTCCTCTGACTTTTCACCTTGAATCAATCTGTAGTGCAAACTTTGGAAATGGAAAATTTAGCTGACCCCATGTATCCCGGTCCCATTCCCAGACTACCTTCATCCATGCGTCCGAGCGCCACCAGGCAGAAAAAGAGGAGCCTCTCAGACAGACGTGTTGCTGCTGAGTGTCGCTCATGCCCGACGGGTCTTTACGGAGGTCTTATGGAGGCGAGAGCTGCAGTCGTGCTCTGTGGCTGCTCCCTGCTGAAGTCTAAGATCTTAACCTGACCTGCAGGAATGTTTCTGCTCTGAACGTTACTAACTTGTTACCAAAGTTTTATTTCTTCAAATTAAGTATAGATTTGGCCTGCCTGGGTGAACAGACTGAAGCGCCTCTCTGGTGTTTTAATAGTTTTGCATGTATTTTTCCCATGAGGCCTTTCTGCTGTTTACATACCAGAAGGAGCTCAAGCAGCCAATGTGTTTGTGGTTGCGGAGACAAACTTGTTTTAAGGGTATTGTGGGGACTCTCCTTTCATCTCAGCATCAAGTGTCCCACAAATCTGAAAACGTCTTCAGGGAAACTAAAGCAGGAGCAGAGGTTTGGCAGGTTCATCAAGGATTAAACAGCTCTTCAGCTCTTCCACAGCCATGGGCTGTACTAGAAAAACACTGACCAGACAGAATCACAGCTAGAAGGCGATCCTGGTATCAGATGTGGGAAAACTGGAGACCTGTCACATGCTTTGGTTCTGAGCAGCTACGTATCCCACGTGCAGATAAGAGCCCTCAACGTTTACCCAGAATGCACTTTTTGAAGTGCGGAACAGAAACATGCAGGTACCGCCACCTCTTTCTGTTCCTCACAGACTGTGATCGTCACAGACGGTTACAGGTTTGAACTGAGCTTAAACATGTTTGTCAGCCGTGAAACTCTCACGGGGATTTCTGAGTGTGAGGGTTAAAATGATGCAAAGTTACTGTAGAACAAAAAGCACCCTGCACTGCCTCTGAGGTCAGAGGATCGCAGTGTTTTAAGCAGGAAACATGGAGTTTAGTTTGAGGGTTGGGAGCAGAAACTCCTCCTCCTCCCCCTCTTCCTCCTGCTCCTCCTTGTTGCTGACTTGTTTCCTTCCCCGTCAGCTTTCCTTCCCCCTCCTGATGTCAGTCCTCTTACTCAGGCTCTAACAGTGTGTTTCCACTCCGCTGATCTCTGTAATTTCCTCCTGAAATAGCTCAGAGATGAAGAGGGCGTGTGTGGTGCATTTTGGGATTCTGTAAACCACCAAACCCGGCCACTCCCTCCCTCCTCGCTCTGCTTCAGTGGTGAAAAGGCCAAAACGGTGAGATGAAGACAAGAACAGAGGGTGGGATAAGACAGGAAGTGAGAGATCAGCTTACAAGTGCAGTTTATCTTTACTGGAACGCGTCTGGTGTGGACTGAGCATCAGACCCAAACCATGAAACAGCCTAAAAAGGAGGCCCTGTGAGTCCTAATGGAGCTCAGTGTTTCCACAGCATCAGCCTGTATTTGGATCGATGCCGTTTCCTGACTGCATTATTAAATAATACCACATGCACTTGGTGACAGAGCAGATACCGGCTCCATGTTCATTATCGTGTGTGCAGCTCATGAACCAGAGGCTGTGCTGTGAAGCAGCAGGGCTCATCAGGTTAACTCTGTTTTCTTATCGCCACAGTAACTGATGCTGCATTCCTATCCTGCCCTAAAATGACCGATCACGAAATCGCCGCCTCCGATAATCAGATCTTCAGAAAACATCAGAGTCGGAGGGTCTGAAGGTTTTGGCATCAGTGAGTTTCTCCAGTCGTCGTCCTGCTCTCTGGATGTGAACAGTGTTAAAGTTTGTTTTCTGAGCACTGATATGAAAACATCTTGCACACAGCTACGCAGCAGGTGAACTTCAGAGAATATGTGATCGTATTTTTTAATGACAGAGCTGTCATGAATTTATTTATTTATTTTTTGGCTTTAAATACAGAGTTTGCTTTTCCTGCAGTCTCACCAAATCACTGCATCAGCACTTTCAATCACTGTGCTGCTGCTTTACCTGCAGCTGCTGTTCTGCTTCATATTGTGATTTCAGTCTCTTCATATTTTTCTAATCTTACATTTGATTAGCTGTCAGTGCACCTGACTCTGTTTGTGATGTTGCAAACTAGGCCTCGGACATACTCTGCTAAACTGATATTTCTGGGTTGAGCTTCTCCACTTCATAAATACCTTCATGTGGAGTGGAGTGGGTCTGTGGGTGGGTGGGTGAGTGGGTTGGTGGTTACTCCTAGATGAATATGCATGAAGCTTTACTTTAGGAGGGTGTGAGAGGCTGATCTGAATCGAGAGGGCTGTTCCCACTGGGAGACGTCAGCATCACATCTTCACAAACGTCTCCTCTCGAAAACCTCACAAGCTGATGTGGGTCCTTGGACTCTGCTCAGGCTTCATGTGGACGGGGAGTTCGTCTTTGCAGGAGGTTTAAGCTCAACATGAGCAGATGGATTTAGGCTTGTATTTAAAAAGAAGTTGTTTTACATTTAAACTGTAATGTTGAATCTGTGTTTAAAGGTTTTCTCCTGAAACTCTGAACTGAGTTATAAATTGTAAGTTTAAAGTTTTTATTTAGTTTTTAAAGGTCTGTAAGGGGCAGGTGACTCCTTCCAAAAGATAAAGCTCTTAAATAAAGAACAGCAGGTTTCCTGTAATCTGCTTTAATGCAGCAGGTCTGAGTCTCTTAGTCACTAACACACCGGAGACATAACAGACACACCTGCACTGCCCCCCACAGGACAAAAACAGGAACTGCATATGTGACTCTGCCCCTGTCCTCTGCATTATGATTTAAAAGCCTTCCTCCATGTTGGCCTTAAAATAAATGAAGCAGGAGGCTCACATGGAGGGAAGCTGCTTATCTAATCAGCCGATGGTGCTGCAGCAGTTCGGTGTGTTTCCATCATCTGATCGAGGCCAAAGGGAGGCCCGGCCCAGTGTGTGTACGATTCCTAATACGAGTCAGATCTGATAAGTGACGTTCATTAACTCACCACAGCCCACTTTCTCTGGAAGCCTTTATGGCTTTGTTTTTGACCAGTTACTGTTTGATGGAGCTGGCAGGGTGCCTGCAGATCCAGGAGAAAACAGGAGGTCAGAAAGTGTGTGGCCTCGATCCCGTCAGCATCTTTCTCCAGTCGGCTGCTTAGAGTTTATAAAAAAGAGGAAAAGTCTTAGGTCTGTTTATTTTATAAGCACGACTTAAACCTGCATGGTGACTGAAGTGCCTTATTAATAAGCGTAAAATCACATTAAAATATAAGCAGGTTTTCAAACGGGCGTTAAAGGTTCTGTTGGAGGCGGTTTGTTCTGCAACGACCCGATCTGCTCTGTCGACCCAATCAGCTCCGTCTGCTCAGCAGAGCTCAGCGATCAATGGAAATGAAGGCGGTGCCGACCGCTACAGGAAACCGAAAAACCTGCTCATGAGTTCTGACGGTGTTAGGACGCCGGAGTGGCTGATTAGATAGATGGATACTTTATTGATCCCAGAAGAAATGATGGAAATTGAGACTTTGATCTGTGAGCCACTTTAGAGCTGACAGCAGCGTTTGGACCGAAGTTTCTAAAGGACGCCAAATCTTAGCTTTGGCTGTGGGTTAAATGATCGGTTACAGTTTGAGTGGTGAGATTGAAAATGGAAACAAAATCTGCAAATGGAGTGATGACTGACTTTATCTCAAACGCGTGTGTGTGAATGAGATGCGGCTCCATTACTGAGCCTTCGAAACTAAAGTGCAGCATCCAAGTCCACGCACGGCCCATCGGTCCTCGTTTCTAGTTGTTTACCATCAGCTCAACACTCTACGTGTCTGAGGAACGTATTTTTGAAGCACCAGTGTCTTTAAAGTTTTTCTTTGCTCATTGAACATCTGCAGGAACTCTTAAAACCTTCTCGGGGATCCCTGCAAACTCTTCGATGACCCCTTGAGCCTCTTCAGAGCCCTCTTGGATCCTCCTAAGTGTTTTTAGCATGTGAGACCTGAATTTGGACCCCAGCCCCGCCCTCCCCTCATTAGCACCCTGAAAGGGGTCAGCGGACCAGAAACGTCCCCTTTTGTCCCTGCAGGACAGTTTCCAGAAACAGTCCCATCTCTGTTTACAGTGAGCTGCAGGGCAGATCGCTGCTATATGCAGCGAGGTCCTGAACGCACTGCAGCCAATCGGATGCAAGCATCAGGATTGACTGGCTGTGATTCAGACTGTCAGCTCCCACTGGGTCGATGTCCCAGCATGCCCGGCTCTGTCACGTATGTCACGTATGTCACATATTTAGGAGAGGTGGTCGAGATTTCCAGGATACGAAGGAACAGAGCTCCTCTGACCCAAAACTTTCTCTCTACCAAAATAAAAGCTTTGTGTGATCTTAAATGAAGCCAGGACATCAGTCTTTGCAAAATAAAAGTTTCCTCAACTCTAAAATAAAATCAGCCCTGGATGATCGTTATGACCAGTATTGATCCGTGCTGCATTTCTGTCTCTTTACTGTGTTTCTGTCTTTGCTCAGGCTGGCTTCAATCAGTGATCAAAGAACAGGAAATCATCCTGACAGTTATTAAACGTGAAAACTGTCACGTAGCTCAGCATGAGAATAAGAGCATAAATCCACCGTTTGGCATCACGCTGTTACGTCACCGGCGATCCTCTGCAGTTTTATCCTGCAGCAATAACAACAGATGGTCCTGGGACAGAAAGGGAGGGTGAGAGGAGGGGAGGCCCCTCAAGCTCTTTCTCTCAGGCTCACTCAGTCTGATGGAGGTGAAGACCCGACCAGCCCCAGCTCTAATCTGTTTGTGTCAGACAGGAAAACAGTCGCAGGATTCTCATCCACATTAACCGCAAACCAAAGCTTCATCATCACAATCACACAACTGTGTGAGGAAGAGCCGACCGGCTCCAGAGGACAAACTGGTGTTTTTATCCATCAAAGTTTTCCTTCCAGATCTGAAGTTTGCCGCACGGAAAAACTTTGTTCTGCTCTTTCAAACACTTCTCACTGTAATTTGGGGGGTGCGCAGCTTGCAAGCCTCACTTCAGGGGGTTAAAGTGACAGAGGAGTTTGCACACAGTCGAGCGAGTCTTGAGTTTCACTGAGAAACTGAAGCTGGCAGCTGCAGGCTCTGGTTACCTGTTTAGTGAGCGTTGGCGCGACAGCAGCGAGGAGCACCGGACAAGGTTCAGAGGCTTTTATCGGGATGTGTGATATTGACAGGGCGGGGTTCGGGACAGAGCTGAACAAACACAGCAGGATTTAAACAGGTGATTCTTTCAGAGGAAACTCACTTGGACGAGCGCGAGGAGCCGTGAACTCCCACCTGGGCTGGAACAACTCTGTGATGAAACCAAACACCCACCTGGAGGAGCCCAGAGTCTGAGCTGTGCTGGACCTGCAGACAGGGTCATGTACGTCCTGTGCACCCTGGCGGTCCTGACGCTCCACAGCCTGTTCAAGAGCCGGAACAAGAAGGAGCAAAGCCAGCTGACGGAGGCTGTGGGGCGGGAAGCTCATCTGAAAGATGGGGGCACTACTGAGGAGTGCTGGGGGGCGTCCTGCACCTGGGATCGAGTAGCTGGATCGGGCAAGCAGAGTCAAGGTGGCATAAGCAACCTCCCTAACGGCAGGAAGCAAATGCAGGTGAGGAGGAAGAGGGCACATTTAGGCAGGGTGAGGTTTTAATTACTGAAAAGATTTAAAGACAAAGGTGAAGATGTGGATTCATTCTTCCAAAATACAAACATTCAGAAACTTTGGTTGAATTTTATGAAACGTTTTAGTGCTTATCATAAGAAGCTTCAGTCTTCGGTTCACAGGGTGTCAAACTCAACCTGCAGCTTTCTTTAAATGATGAAGAAAATAAGTGTATATTCTTTTACTCTTTTTCATTGGGTGAACTGCTGCCTTATTTCCATAAGCATTACTGACTTTTCTTCTGTATGCAGGGAAAATCATTTTGAATGGAGGTGTGCAGCAGTGAATGTTTGAGCCTGTGAATCACTGCTGCAGGTATCAGAGCTCAGGCTGTTTGTCCTGTTTGCTAAATCCATAAATCAGTTTTTATGATGGCCAAACGTGTGAATGCAGTTTTAACTGTTGGTGATTTTTAATGAATCTCTGCTGCTGACCAGATGTTTCCACAAATGGTGTTTCCCACACGCTTTTACTGGGATGAGCTGTGAGGACGGCTCCATGTGTGGCTGATTTTAGTGGACAAGCTCGCTTGCTCTTGTTTTGAAGCTTCAGTTGCTGCTAAGAGGTTAAATGTTGGTCTAAATCTAGTGAGGAGTTAGAGGAGGATGCTTCATTTGTGAGGACCGGGATGCACCTGCCTAAGGTCCTCCGGTTCAGATGGTTCAGTGTTCGAGATCAGACACCAACCTTTAATCAGTCCTTTCTTTGAAGCTCCGTGTGGCTTTCATCTGTTTCTTCTCTGCAACAGTTCAACAGACGCACGTCCATGGTGGAGGTCATAACTCCTTCATTAATGGACTGAACAGGCACCTGCATGGTTATATTTAAAGTACTAAATTTCCTATATGTTTGTTTTAATACCTGTACAACAGGTTGTTTTGGTTTTTTTAGTCCAAGTGACGTTGCATCAAAACTATAAACACAATTTATGACTGTGAAATGGAGACTTTCTGGATCCCAGCCTTTGTCCACAAGTGTTACAGATAAATGGGATTGGCACCAGGGTGGCTCGGTGGTTGAACGGGTGACCTTGTGGTGGTGCAGATGGCGCGGGTTCGAGTCCCAACCTAGTGGCCATTTATTGTGTGTCTTCCCCCATCTCTCCTTCCTCTTTCCTATCTCTCTCCACTGCAAAGCTATCAAATAACTTTGCTGTAATTAAAACCAGAAGGATGGAGGCGCTTTTACAGCTGCACATTAAATGTTATCAGATCTGACTGTAGCAATAAAACAACACTAAACCTTTAAATATTAAACTTTACTGGAGTTATGCAAAGGAAAACCTGCTCTCTGATTGGCTAAAAATCACCTGTTTCAGGTCAGCGGTCCGTCTGTTGCTGGGGTCAGTGGGGCCCCGATACAGATGATCTTTGATCTGTGAAAATATTCCTGCTTTACCGTGATGATGACATCATTACCTTTCCTGCTGACAGGTGTGTGTGTGTGTGTGAGAGAGAGAGAGAGGGAGAGAAACGGCTCCACCTGGTGGTAAAGTGACTGCGTGTGTTCAGACTCTGTTCACCTCCGGACGTTTGTACCTGACAGCTGGACCGATGTGAATCTCAGCCTGAGGACTGAAGCAGCTTTTATTGCTCTCGTCTTTTAATGTCATACAGGCATGTAGATGCAGTGTAGTTTTAAATGTCTCGACCCAGTCTTACTGATATTTTAATTTCATTGCAAAATATCAAAGTCAAATGTTGTTTAAGGAAATGTAGCACATCTATGAGGCACTTGTAGAAGAAAAATGCGAAAATCTGTGGACAACTGTGGGCAGCATCAGTGGGTTTTAAATGTCATTTTATTAATCTTAGTTTTCCATCGTTGAGCCTTCAGGGGTTAGTTTGGCCTGGAATGATTTCTGCAGGGTCATGCAAGCTTCTGGTTGGTTCATTAACAGAACAGAGATGGTTCCTGATTTAGATCAGGTTTCTGGTTGGCTGATCAAAGACTCCTTTTGAAAGCTGCTGGGTTAGGAATCCTGAGGTCCTGGTGATGACTCGGTTCTGTCCCTTCACTCATATCTGGACTGATGTCTTTGAGGCCTGAAGTTACAACCTTAAAGGGCCGATACTGACTGTTTTAGATTATGTGTCAGTAAAGATGTTCAACTTTAATATTTCACTCATCATTCACCCAATGGTAGGTTCAGGTGTTCCCTTTAATTGGAGTATATTTTATTGTTTAACATTACAACTGACAGCATTATGATTACAGAAGAACATGCAGTAATATGTAACTTTCACTGAGAACGTGTATGTACCTCTTTGCACATTTTTGAGCTTACCTGGAGGTCCAATAATTAACCGTAAGAGGTATATTTGTATTGACTGTATATGCAGGGACAGAAAGGCATGATTTCCAAGAGTGTCCAGATGTTCAGATGTGTTCATGTTTTATTTTTTCCCCCATAAGGCACTACCGCTCTGACTCAGGCGGGTCCTGGGGTCTCCTATTGATGCAGCTTTGCATCATGTTTGAGTGTTCAGAGGCTTCATGTTTCCTGGTTCCAGTTAAATCTGGGACATTCAACCACATGATCCTGACTCCTTATAGAGAGACGCCGTCCATGGTTGAATGTGTCAGTCGCATCCATTATGTAACCGAGCTTTCATCATCATCATCATATGATGTTGTAATCTGTGTGCTGAGCTCTCGCCCTGCAGGAGCGTTCAGGGATTTGATGCTCCCAGTCTGCAGGTCCATGGCAAGTTTAAATATTTTACAAACAGGTCTGCATATAAAGGCATACCGTTTGATAATATACAGTAATCTGCTTAATGGTTTTATCTAATAGTTTTATGAAACAAATTTTGAAAAATAATAGATTATATTTAGATTTAGAATAAACTGCTAACAGGCTCAAATAGTAGTCTAATTTGTTAAAGATGTTACAGTGTAAGCTGCCAGCTAGGATGGCCTAAAAAGTCTGCTTTAAGAAACCTTCCCTCACCTACCAGATAGAAAATCTAACATTTTCCCAACAATTTTCTTTTTCCAGAGATTTGAAATCTGAAAACCTTTCAGCAGCTCTGCTTGTCCTCACCCACTCATGAACATCAGTTTTTAAGATTTAATCTGCCTGATGGATTAAAGCCTTAAAACAGTGGTTCTCAAATCCAGGCCTCGTGCCTCTTCAGCCCTGCAGGTTTTAGATGTGTCTCTGCTTCAACACACCTGAGTCAAATATAGAAGTCATTAGCAGGACAGGAGAAATTGACTGTATACTAAGGAGGCAATTCAGCCATTTGACTCAGGTGTGTTGGATCAGGGACACACCTAAAACCTGCAGGGCAGAGGGGCACGAGGCCTGGATTTGAGAACCACTGCCTTAAAATAACACCAACCTTCGTTTAAGCCTGACCTTAGCCTTACACCCCCTAACATTAACAAAGTACTAACTTTCTCCTACGGTGAGGCTAACCTTGGTCTAGCCTTCAAACCTAACCTTTCCCTGCTGTTTCTCTGGTGCACTGGTTCTCAACATCAGGCCCCACCTGGCCGGATGAAATCTCTTCACGCCCTACACGACGCACGATAACGTTTCCTTAAATAATCAAATGTTCAATATTTGCTCCATATGACTTTTCTCCCAGGTTGTTCGCATCGTGCCTGTTTTGACCCTGTGCCCCACCAGTGGGGTGCACCCCACAGTTTGAGAAACGCTGCTCTAGTATAAAGCTAACTCTATCCCTGATATAAAAATGAATCTTCTAACATAAAGCAAGCATTGCCCTAAGATAACCTAACCTCAGCCCAGCATAACCTTAAATTAACCTTGACTTAACATAAACCCAACCACAGGCTAACATACTTCATCTTACACCAACCTTCTCCAACATTAAATCTAACATTCCTCTAATGTAAATGTTAGCTTAACCTTGAAAGAAACTTGATGTAACATAAACCTAACCTTAACCACAGCCTCACCTTTCCCAAAGGTAAAGCTAATCTGTAGTCCTGTGCATCGTCAGGTCCTCACGTTGTGACTGTAAACTGATGCAGGTCCCCACAACGTGAGTCATACGAGTACACACAGAGTGCTGGATATTTGAGGTGGGGGAGGAGCAGCTGCTCTCGCTTCAGTGGAGGCTGAAACATTCATCTGCTGCTGGGATGGAGTGAGGAGGAGGAGGGGCTACAGGCGGTGGGATGCTGCTGTGCTGTTGCTAGGGAAACAGAGAGAGGAAGCAGTGTGTGTGTGTGTGTGTGTGTGTGTGTGTGTTAAGGGGGGTTGATGGGTGGCTTTGACTCTGATCCTGCTGCTGTGTGTTGGCGTAAAGCTGCAGCGGTTCGGGCAATGCGGTGATAATGATGTGGACGGAGAGGCCGCGGGGAGGTAAGAGCCGGGTGGAAGGTGCAAAGAGGGAGGCAGGGTGGGATGGAGGCGCTGCAGGGGAGGCAGACATGGAGGGCTGGCTGTAACCTGATGCGGAGCAGACGCTCGTGTTTCATGACCTGAATACGAGCAGACGGCAGCACAAAGCTTCCTCCTCATTTATCTGTTTCCTCTCTCCTCATCCTCATCCTCATCCTCGCTTTCACTCCAGTTTATCTCAGCATAAACCTCTTCCTGTCCATGGAGAGTATACAGATGGACCGTAGATCGTTCTAAATGGAGCGTATGTCTGCTTTTACGCCTTGTGTCCTTGCAGCAGGTGTAGGTGGAGCCACTGCCAGGTATTTTTAGCCTGCTTAGAATGACTCCAGCAGTTTGTTGAATGTGGGTCAAAGACACGAAGCGTCTGTGGGATGGAGCTAGTGTGCTGATGATGCTTTTATTCCTTATTTAGACACCTGTGTGTAACTTTGCTGCTGTTAAACACATGCAGATGTTTCCTGCTGTTCCTCAGCCTACAGAAACCATCAAACACTGGAACAAATAAATGCTCTTGTTTTATGTTTATTCTGCTTATTTCAGTCAGGATCTCAGAGGGACTCAAACCAGCAACACGGCTGTTTATCACAGAGTCACCAAGCAGGAATTTCCCATCGAGGTGGTTTTCACCACTGTTTTGGATGTTGCCATTAATGTTGTCCCGAGATTATTTTATCATAGTGAGAACGGTAGGAAATGGGCTCATTACGGTGCCGTACCTGTAAATGTTGCGTCCTTCCTCAGGTTTCTCTGGGTGAAGCTTTTTTCTGAGAGATGAAAGAAATACACCTTTTGTGTAGAATGTTTGTGGCTGAGTGGTTGTAAAGTGAGCACATGGAGGGGAAACACAAAGATTTGACCCAGTTTGGAGGAGGCGGCTCTTAAAGTCTGCAGGAGGTAAACGGAGCAGGATGCTCACTCGTGATGCTGCAAGCAGAAAGCAGCGCTCAGGTCTGAGCAGAAGATGATCCCACCCTCCTTCATGTAGACGTTTGCAAACCAAGAGGATAAAAAGTCATTCAGAGGTTTCTGTTAGACGCTCTGCACAGTAAAATCTAGCTGATTGGGTAAACTCATCATTTTTATTAGAATTCTGACTATCATGCTAAAAATATGCAGGTTTTCAGGCGTCTTTCTTTCCTTCTTGGTGAATTTCCAGGTGTGCTTTAGAAAAAAAATCAGGTAATTTTAAAGTCTGAATCATAATTAAGGAAGTAACCCCCCCCTCTAATCCAGAGCCTTGGTGTCAGCTGTTGGTTTTGGACCTCGTTGAAGCCTCATTGATGGTGTTTTGGTCAGCGCCATCTTTATTTGGGCCATATTTGATTTATTATCAACACAGGTGCATCTCACACACCGATAATATCCAAATAAAATGAGGTCCAGTTCAGGGACGTAGGAGCAACCTTGGTTGAAATGAGGTTGTATAACGCTTAAATTAGGCCAAGATTAAGATTAGATTAGCATATTACCTTAAGGTTAATGTTGGGTTTAACTGTGTGCGCAGTGATAACAGGCAGTGTGAGAGGTGAACTTGAGCTCTGCTGTGTGGACAATTTACAGGGAGAAATGTGTCAGCGGTTGTCAACATTAATAAAGCTTTCATATACTGTGTGTGTGTGTGTGTGCGCACGCACCCTTAAAGCTCTAATCTGCACTTTCACTGCACGCTGTGAGTCAGCAGCTCCAGTTGTGTAATTCCTTCTTAACGTGGAGGTCCAAATATCAAAGGAACGCGGATCTGCAGTGAAATGTTTGGGGATGTTTGCACATACACACTTTCAAACACAGCAGGACCAGCCGGTGTTTAAAGGCAGCTGGAGCATCTGTCAGGAAACGCTTCCCTCAGAGCGCTGCTGTCAGGAAGCTGCTCGTTAATGCTCTGTATTTCCGGTCTGAGCGTCTCTGATGAGCTCTCGTCTTTTTCTCCAGCTGCAGTTGTTTGAGATTTTTGTCAATCTGGCCTCTCCAGCATTTTATTAACACTGTTCATGCGCACCATGCCCATAACCTTTTAAAAACAGCATGTGTACTCCTGCAGTCTGTCTGAAACATGCTCTCCCAGAATGATTTGCATGTTTTTGCTGACGACTGGTTTGGTCTGTTTGTTTTTGAGTTTTTCTCTTTGAGACTTGGATAATAAGATGTGTAAATCCCTGGGAGTGCTCTTCACTTGGCTGGATGTTCTGATTTTCTTTACCATGGATAGGATCCTGTGATCATCCACCACTGCAGACCTTTTCATGATGCTGAGCTCATCAGCATCATCTCTCCTGACCATCAGCTCTTCACTTGGCCCTGCTAATCTCAGGCTCCGGTTTTATTTTGCTTTTGCAGACTAAGAATGGCCTGTTTCACTTGGATTGAGATCTGCTTTCACTGCATGTTGTGGGTTCACAGAATCTACTTCCAGATCTAAATGGGAGTGCAGGCTGTTTATTTCTATTAGAGCTGAGAATCTGTCCTTGAAGCCCACACATTTTTATAGAACTGTAATTTGAATATATTTTGTTTAAAAAAATAAGTAAAAATGCTCCCTTGCCACAACAGTCAGCTCTGCAACCCCCAAAAGACTCATGTCCCAGGCTGGAATCGAACCAGTGACCTTTTGCTCACCAAGCAAATATGTGAACCGCTATATTTTGGAACCACCAAATTGAATTTTTGTTACACGGTTTAAATAAAAAAGTCTGCCAAAGTGGACTAACTGGATATATTTATAATGTGGTTCTGCTGGTCCTGTTCAGGTGCATGTAACCTTCCTCATGGTATAATTAATCCCTTACGGTGACCTTGGACTATGAATGGATTACCGAGCAGGGTTAGAGCGCAGAGGCTCAGGGACTTCTGGACTCATGATTACAACAAGGGGTCCTTTATAGTCTGTTTGTGCTGGATTCTGATTGAAGACGGGAAACTGGCTGCTGGAAAAGTTCAGCATAAAATGAAGTTATAGTCTTTGCTTAAGTGAACTCTCATGCTTTCAGTAGATTCCGTTTTTTCAAATAAATGCTTCTCAACTGCATTCAGGAAAAACTTCCTTTTGTAAAGGAGCCATCTCTGACTGCATCCCGCCAAAGCTGCAAATTCTCTCCACACCACAAATGAGACAACTCCCTGAATTCAGGAGGATATATGGATCCACGTTAATCTATCATATTTTCTTAGACTTCAAGACAAGACCCCCAGTTTTTCCTCTATCACCTTGAAGCTGGGCTAAAATTCTCATGCAGGCCTGTCCATAATCTTGCAATTTAATGAACCACAGATAACTTTTAGTTGTCTCTTTGAGGTTCAGTCTGCTTTGAAGTGAACGGCCTAAACCAGGGATCCTCACATCCAGGCCTCGAGGGCCGGTGTCCTGCAGGTTTTAGATGTGTCCCTGATCCAAAACACCTGAATCAAATGGCTGAATTACCTCCTCAGTATGCAGTCAAGTTCTCCAGAGTCCTGCTAATGACTTCTATATGTGATTCAGGTGTGTTGGATCAGGGGCACATCTAAAAGCTGCAGGACACGGGCCCTTGAGGCCTGGATTTGAGGGTCCCTGGGCTAAACTGTGGTTAGTGCTAACAGTTTGTTTAGACCCGAAGTTTGTTTTCCATTAACCACATTCTGCAGTCAGTTGATGGTTAATGAGGCCATCTGCTCTCAGGATTAACAGATTACATTCACACTTGGTTCATCCTGAGTAGAGAGCCTCTTGATCAGCTGTTCTGGGATCAGCTGTTGGTAGTCCTGCAGGTGATGTGGCAGCGAGAGTGTAGGTGGGTTAACCACCTGCCGTGCAGCAGGAAGCTCTGACCGGCTGTGCTGCCTGAGCCTGCAGTCAGTCGCTGGTGCAAAGTGAATGGGTGACTGCAGGCAGCTGTGGAGCGGCAGCATGCTGGGCTGGGTGGGAATGCTGATCAACAAGAGCTGGCTGGACCGACAGCGCTTTGTCCACTCTTCAGACAGAAGAGCTTGCAGTGGACTGGAGGCTCCTAAAGAGGCAGGCTGTCGGCTGATTGGTGGAGTCCTGCAGGTGAGACAGGACAGGAGATTGATGGGCTGTGCTAATGAGATGCTATTGTCAAACCTTTAACTTGTTAGCTAAACCAAACGAGTCACCTGGTTGGAGGGTGTGCTTGTTTTTAGAAGTTATGCCACCTACTGACAGGAAGGATGGACTCAGGTGTATTCATTTCCGTGAAAGCTGCCACACTGATTCCTTGAATGTTGGCATCCAGAGTGATGCTGTGTTGCATATCTTCCTTTATTCGGTCTGGTTGACTGACTGTCAGGTTAGTTTGGCCACTGTCCTTTCTTCGCTTCCTCTGCAGGCTGTAGCATCAACCTCGCAGTGGTTTGCATCACTTCTGATGATCCCACCTGTGGGGCAGTCGGCTCTGTGTGCTAAGGTGTTCTTTGATCAAAAAGGTTTGAATCATACCACACTGAAAACCCGTGTATCGAGGGGGTTTGACGCGTTTGAATCGGAGACCGTTTTCTTCGGCTGGTTCTTCATTTTTGCTGCAGGAGTAAAAATGAACTTTATTTTCCAGTTACACATGTTGAAGATGCAATTTCAGAAAATTCCTTCTGGGCTGTGTGAGCTCTTCTGGATTAAATCGGTGTGCTCGCTGCTTTACAGCTCAGTATTGTAACCCATGGTACCAGTCTCCTGTTGTATCCAGATACTACAGCAAGCTTCCTGACAGCTGGACAGCACATCCTCGACCCGTGGCTGTTGTTGTGGGTACATATTTTGCTGCTGTTGAAGTTGTGTTGAGTCTCTTTGCAGCAGTTTTTTCCATCTTCCTGCAAAGGCCGAGGTTTTGTTTTAAATGCCTTTTGAAGGTTAGTAGATGATTAGCAGTGCCAGTGAATCCTGACACATGAGTGACTTTTGTTTGACTGCACAAAATAAATTGTGTCCCATGTTATGTGGAAATGTCTAATCATTGTTCACTTCTTTTTGTACAGCGTAGCTACTGTTGCCGTTTGTGAGGCCCTTTTGTGTAAACAGACGGTCAAAGTCTGCATTTCTGCTGCTGCTGACTCCTGAAAGGTCCGGTCTGTGGACAGTGACCTAATTATCAGCTGTCTGCAGTTCTTTCACACAAACATCAGTACGCACTAAAGATGAGGGCTTTCTGGTGCTCTGAATGAAGCACTTAATGTGACAGAAACCATAGATAAACTTTTCTTTGAAAGTGTTTGTCTTAGTTTAGCTCACAAACTACAGGAGAAAATGGAGGCGGCGGCGCTTATCGCCACCATTGGGAGATGTTGTGTGATCCGCCTCCACCGGCAGAAGCAGCCCTTTGTGTCTTCATTCCTTCTGTTTGTCCTTCTGTGCTTCCAGCCCGTCCAGCGGTCCAGCGCCCTGCTCAACCCGGCGGTCATGTTCAGCACACGAAAGACCTGGGACCTTGGCCACGCCCCCTGCCTGCAGGATCTCTGGAAGAAAGACATCTCATTGGATGGTGAGTCAGCTGCTGCTGCAGAGGAGAACACACCAGTGTGGCTGCATTTTTGTCAGCAGAGAGAGAGTGTATGTATGTGTGTGTGTGTGTGTGTGTGTGTGTGTGTGTGTTTCTGTGGGAGGAGAGGTGAGTCATACCTGTGTGTATGAATGGAGCTCAGCAGTAAGAGGAAGCCTATGACTGTCAGAGGGGACGGACAGGTGAGCTGAAAATATCACCTTTGGTTCAATTCTGGCTGTTTTTGTAAGCGCGAGTCCCGGAGAGCCGGATCAGGTGAACAAACACTGGAGCTATTGTCAGAGTTTCAGACTTGATTCTGCTTTCAGACGCGTTTAAAGCCACTCAGCGTTTACAGTGTTCAGGCCAATAGAAAAAAGTTCAAACCTGCTGCTGTTTCCATAACAAATGAGAACTTCTGTCTGGAAGTTTACTGCGATAGAAACCGGACAAGCAGGTGAGAAAAGCTTCACCGAGCTGCAGCTTCACATTCGTGCTGCATTAAAAACAGGATTAAATATTCTCAGAATTCCCCAGAACTAATTTCACTGCTCACAGTGTCGTTCACGCTGCTGTCGAAAGGTTTTATGAATCACTTTTGACTGAATCATTGTTGAATCAGTTAAAATAAATGAAACGTGCACCGAGAAGTTCCAAACAAGCAAAGGAAATATTCACTCATACAAACTGAAAGATGTTTCTGGGTAAATAACAAAAGGAGTCACTTTTGGTTCAAACATCCTCGTGTATTGTTTCAAGGAAAATCTTGGTGAACTAAACTGAAGTTTAGGTCTGTTTGAGCTCTGGGTGGGAGCATCGTTGGGCGAGGGGCTGCAGGTTCAATCAGGCATCAAACAATTTTCTGTATTTTTATACCTGCTGAGTCGTTCCTTCTTCTGTTCTTGTTTTCCTGGCTTCAGTGTAACGAGTTGATAACTGTCTGATATCAGAGTTCTCAACTCCTGTTTGGAGAGAGAGCCACTTAAATGAAGACTTCTGCTCTTTAAAAATGTTCCGTCTGTTTTTAGCTGATTTTCAGGAGTCACACATTTCAGTTTCCTGAAAACCAGACGGCCCAGCCAGGGGCTTATCGGGCCCAGCGGCCCAGCTGATGGGGAGAAAATGGATGGATGGACCTTTTTTGTCAACTTTTAAGGCTAAATATGTGTATCGACAATATATTGTGCTTGTACTTTAGTCTTTGATGGTGACATCATCGAAAGCTGGTGACCGTATACATATGCTGCGTTGCGGTGCGGGCCGCGCAGGTTCGAGTCCCGGCCTGTCGCCAATTTTTGCCTGCGTGTCTTCCCCTGTATCTTTCCCCTGTTTCCTGTCTCTGCTCATTGCAGTTTAATGTCCTGACAGGAAATAGCAGAGGACAGGACTGATGCACACTTGACATTTTCCCTTTTGAATTCAGGGTTTGGAGCTAAAAAAACCAAAAAAAAAAACTAAGCTCATAAGTTCTGTTAATATTGCTCACCGATGAACCCGGAAGGTGAGCCCTGAAGGGACAGCAGGACCGTCTGAGAGCAGCTCAAGGTGAAGACGGTGATGCTGCATTTTTTCTTTTCTGTTTACTCTGATTATGGACAGGCAGCTATAATCAATACTGACACTGACTGTGCCTGTAATATACATTGATGTGAAACTGCTCCAACCAGGTGATGACAGGAGGAGGACCGGACAGTCACACCTGCAATTTCTAACACGTCAAGCGAGTCGAGGTTTTTCCATGTGTAAACATTTACTGTGACACAGGAAGAGCAAACATGCAGCGTGTGTGTGTGTGTGTGTGTGTGTGTGTGTGATCCTGTTTTCTAATCTTTCTAATCATTATTTGGTTTAAAGCAGGTTTTCTGCTTAGTTTGAATCCATGATGCAGCTCTGAATGCCTCAGTTTAAACAGTTTTTAACGTGGGCAACAATAAAATGTCTGCAGATAAAGGTCGATGAAACGCTGACCCATCACTGGAACCTATTTTTCTATCACAGCTCCCACTGTATAAAACTGGAATCTTGGGTTCCAGATTAGGTTCACTGGAACCTCGTTGGGTACCTTGTTAAAGACTTTAGTTACTTAGGTCTTGTTTTTGGATGTCACAACCGGTCTCTGGTTCAGATCCTAAAATATTTTGTAGAAAGTTTCTGACTCACTGAGACCCTCTTGGTCCAAATGAAGATGGTTTTCCACACCATGAGGTGGCCACTGTTACCGCCTCACAAATGTTAACTGTCAATCGGGAAATCTGGGTTCTCATAAAGTAAATGTAGACATCATCCTTTGTGCATACAGTGGTGTGAAAAAGTGTTTGCCCCCTTCCTCATTTAATGTTTTTTTTTGCATGTTTGTCACACTTCAGTGTTTCAGAACATCAAACCAATTTAAACAATAGTCAAGGACAACACACGTAAACACAAAATGCAAGTTGTAAATGAAGGTGTTGATTAGTAAAGGAAAGAAAATCCAAACCATCATGGCCCTGTGTGAAAAAGTGATTGCCCCCCTTG
>VUQK01023473.1:13972-36741 GCA_015106715.1 Bujurquina vittata | reverse complement strand
TTAATTCTTCTGTGCAGCCGAAAAATCTGCAGCAACTCTGAGATTTTGGTCCACATTGACATGACAGCATCACAGAGTTGCTGCAGATTTTTCGGCTGCACAGCCATGATGAGAATATCTCGTTCTACCAAAGAACGTTCTACAGAGAACTCACTGAACAAACCAGTTTGAGATGATTTGAGCTTTGCGACATGGTGTGTTATCCTGCTGGAAGCAGCCATCAGAAGGTGGACACAGTGTGGTCATAAAGGGAGTGGCCATGGTCAGCAACATCACTTGGGTAGGCCGTGGTGTTTAAACAATTCCCAGCTGGTGCTAAGGGGCCCTTTCTTTCCCAAGGAGGCTAAGATCATTCAACATCTGCCAACCCTTGCTGTGCAGTGTCTACAGTGGTGTCTGGTGCTCTGTTTTTACAGGAACAGAGTAGACAAACTTATCAAGAACACCGCCTCTGGGGTCTAAACCTGAGACAGTCCAGCAGGTGGCGGACAGAAGACTGCTCAACAGACCTTCAGCCAAGTCTGAGCACCTCAAGGGGTCCTTTATACCTGCTGCTATAAGACTGCTTAATGCACATTAATAATAATAATATGCTTTTATCTATCTATCTATCTATCTATCTATCTATCTATCTATCTATCTATCTATCTATCTATCTATCTATCTATCTATCTATCTATCTATCTATCTACCTATCTATCTATCTATCTATCTATCTATCTATCTATCTGACTCATCAGACCATCATTTTTCCAGTTAACACATACAGGCAGACAACTATTCTACAGTTGGATACACTCAGTTTACAATTAACCACCAGTTAACCCCATGCATGGTTTGTACTGTGGGAGGAAGCCAGAGAACCTGGAGAGAACATGAAACTGTCCCAGGGTGTAGTCATATCCAGGATCTTCTTGATGTGAGGCGACAGTACTAACCAAGACACCACCACGCTGCCCCACCTTTGCTATAACAACTGGTTATTTAGGGTACTGCTGCCTTCTCACATCAGCAAGGCATTGTCACGCAGAGATCTGTCACTCAGTGGATTTTTCCCCTTTTTCAGACCATCCTCTGTGAACCACAGAGATGGTCGTGTTGGACAATCCCAGCAGATCAGCAGAAAAACTCAGACCAACAACCATGCCATGTTCAGAGTCACTTACATCACAGTTTTTCCCCATTCTGATGCTCCGTGTGAACTTGAGCAGGGCGTCTCCATCACGTCTACATGGCTGAATGCATTTAGTTGCTGCCGTGTGACTGGCTGATTAGATATTTGTATTAATAAGCAGTTGAACAGGTGGACCTAATAAAGCGTCCAGTGCGTATATTTTCCCAAAACTAAGACTCACACACATTCCAGATTGATCTACTTTATTTGTAGATTTATTAATAAGCTATTGATTTTAGGTGTTCTTCATTATAGTTATTAGGGTTAGGTACTACAAACGATTCGGTTATTATAGAAACCACAGCTGCCAGTGTTTCTTAAAACTGTTTTCTCTTGGTTGCCGTATTGATTGTTGTTTAAAATTGTTTAGTTTGTATATTTAATTTATATTATTAAAGGTGAATCTACTGAAAAAGAGGTCTTTATGTCAAGTATTTATCTAATTTCAATCATCCATAGTATAAAAAAATGTAGACTAGTCTGCAAAAATCTTGAGGCAGTGGGAAAAAATGATAGACAAACACAATGACCAGAAATAGTCTAAATGAAGCAAATTTATTAATAATAAAAAAAATAATTATTAAGAATAATAGGATCATAGTCATTTAAAGAAAGTTTCCAAATAAAAGCAACAATCCATTCAAAATGCATGAGGAACGTCTCGACAGTGGACCTGAGCATCCATCTCAAATCCAGGAGAACAAACATACGTTACACATGTAACCCAAAATTGTGACTTATGGACAACAAAACCTAACAAAACCTAACTTTATTCAGTGGCAGAAACAAGCTTTGATACTTTAGAGCTGTTATAAGACATAAGCAGGACTTTTCCAGAGCCTGGGGGCAGTAATGGAGAAAGCTGGGTGACACATACTTTAAAAATACAGTACAATGCCATTTTAGGTATCTGAAGGAATTTTTATTATAGATATTTTTAACCACACATTATATTTTACCATTTATCCTTTACAGAAGCTTCCATTAAAACCTGATACTGACAGAAAATGACCAGAATGTTTTCTGTTTGTTGTTTTAGTTGGATTTTTTAACTGCGTGTGTGTGTGTGCATCTGTAGGCAGGATGACCTCAATGACCTGGAGGCAGAGTATGGGGTTAGCATATCCATAATGTGCTGTTAAGCGCATCCATTCAGGACCTTGAGAAAAAAAATACTAGAACAATTTTAAACTAGTTTCATATCTCACAGGATTAAAGTCAAATATGTGGAAAGAAGGCTGAAACAGTTTCACAGCTGATTCTGCCTCAGGGGTCCCTGGAGGCCCCCTCAGGCCTCACTGTGGGACCCGCCGGTTCAGGCTGTGGCTTGGTGTGAGTCCCCATCCCAACCCTCACATCCAGGTTACCCCCCCCCCCCTTTTTTTACTCCTTTGGCCATGCAGAGCTCGTGTATGTGAGGAAACGTGCATCACCTCTCCCATCTGCTGGCTGTTCCTGCCGGCGCATGCGCAATGCGGCTCTCCATCATTTCCAATATCCCAGTGTAGGAGAACCAGCAGAGGCAGAGAACTAATGGGTAGGCTGCTTATTCTTATTTTTCCTAAGCTCGCAGACGCACTGTTGCTCGCCCGTTTCGCCGTTTCACCTCCGGTACGCATTCGCCGGGATGCCCGGGTAAGAACAGACAGTTTACGGTTTGATTTGACGCAGACAGAAAGGTTAGTGCCTGAAAAGCGTCTCTCTCTCTCTCGCTCTCTCTCTTCTTCTTCTTCGCTCTCCCCTCTGCAAACGCAACGGGCTTGCACGGCTATTAGCTAGCATGCTAAGCTAACCCGTGCTAACTCGGCCTTACCCCTGGCCTTGCCCCCCCCTCCTTTGGTTCGAAACCTCAACGGCTGGGGCCTAGCTGCTGCTTTTTTTAAAAATGTTAACTTCGACAATTTGAAGTCGGAACCCCAAGCCTGCGGGTCCCCGACGTAAACGAGCCCGGCTTTGTGGCTCCAATTAAATGCTAAAACCTTATTAGCGTAGCCGAGCTCGTCCTCTGATTCATTTTCGTTACAACAAGCTAGCTAAGCTAACGGTAGCTAGACAGCTGACGCTTGGCAGGCTAACCCCCCACCCCCTCCATCCCCAGCTAGTTCAGATGCTGTGTCCAGTGCATCAAAAAAGGCAGTCAGACAGGACTGATCCCTCTTGTTGACACGGCTCCTCGCACGGTGGAGCTCCAGCTAACGATTATTAAGTTCACGAGCAAACCCCGGCTAATGTCCACTGGCTAATTGGCTATTATCTAACGTTTAGGTTGTTTTGGTTGTGTACACAAGCGGTTGTCATGTTTCCTCTGGCTTCGGGTGGGAAAAAAGTCTTGTCATTCAGACTGTGTGGCTGTCAACTTTGAAGGCTGCTGCAGGACAATATGGCTAATTTATCCCCAAAGCTTGCCTTAGCCAAGTCCAGCAGTGCAAGGGCTACAGCAAGATTTAAGTGCTGTGCTGAGAATTAATGGGTTTAATCTAGCCAGTGGTGGATATCCTATTGGGTAGGACGGTGTGCCTAACCTTTGTGGTGTTGCAGGTTTTTGCTCAGCACACAGGAGGTGCTTTGAGCAGGTAGCTGTTCATTTTTATGAAGCTGGACACATCTTAAGTATAGGTGGCCTGTCACCTAAAAGCTTCATATCGTGCATCTTCAGCACAGTCTCACAGCAGTTTGTGAATCGGTCACAGCCTTTATTGATTAGTGTTTCATGTGCTGTACTCACGTACTGATTTGTGTCCATGTATACCAAATTAATGTTTTACACTTTTATAAGGTGAAATTCTGTACAAAAGTACTCAGCCACCCCAATTTCTTTGTATTATGGTAGGAAAATAGGAAATAGGTGCAATGATTTATTGCATTCATGGAAATACAGTATATAGGGCAAAAACGGCATTTGTACAATTCTAATGATCTTTAAAGTCAATATTTGGTGTGACCATCTTTATTCTTCAGCACAGTCTGAACTCTCTCAGACAGCTTTCTTCTTATTTCTTTAAGTAGTCTTCAGGAATAGCTCTCCAGGCTTCTTAAAGGACATTTGGGCCCCGTTTACATGACACGGTTTCCAAAGGAAACAGCAACGTTTTGATGCGTTTCAGCCTCCCGTCTGCACAGAGTCGTTTCAGAAACTCGCTGCATTTACACAAGAATGCATGAAAGATGAATACGGTGTAATTCCCATTGCCAGGCCACAAGGTGGTGGTGTTTTTTGCAAAGTTTGTTTACACAACACGCTCATGCGTGGAGGGACTTAGTAGGATGCGCCGCAAAGATTTATTCATTATTTACAAAATGGCCAATGTGAGAGGCTTTGTGGACTAAGGACGAAGTTAGATAGCTGCTGCACTCAACACTCAATGATATCCCGGCAAAAACACAGGCAAAGATCAACTGTGAATCTCGCTACTCTAAGTTCAATGAAGCACCCGTAAATGCTAACCCTAACAAGTGCCTTTAATCTGTTAGCGCATGCGCGGAAAACTGTGGCGGTCGGAACCACAGTGCGCATGTGCGAGGACCCCCATTTCCAAAACATGGCGTCTTCAACCGTTTACACGGAAACGCAAGCCGGTGTGTTTCTGAAATGCTCCACTCTGGACCCCGTTTCGAAAACGCACCATTTTCACTCTCTTGTGTAAACGGGAGGCCGAAACGTATCGAAACGACGCCGTTTTCATTTTGAAACTGTGTCGTATAAACGGGGCCTCAAAGCTCTTCTTTGGATGCTGGCTGCCTTTTGTTCTGGTCTCTGTCAAGATGATCCCACACTGCTTCAGTAATGTTGAGGTCCGGGCTCTGGGAAGCCCAGTCTATGGCTGATAGTGTTACATTTGGTATTGAAAAATGTAGCTGTTACTAATCAGACACTTTCCAGATGGTATATCATGCTGGATCAAAATCTGACGGTACTTTTCTATGTTCATAATTCCATCAATTTTGACAAGATCTCTGACATCACAGGCTGAAATGTACTCCCACACCATGACAGAGCCTCCACCGTGTTTTAGAGATGGCTGTAGATACTGTTGTCCCTCCCTCCGTACATGGAGACAACAATTTGAACCAGAAATGTCGAGCTTGGATTTATCACTCTATCAGACCTGTTGCTACTGATTTTCAGTCCAGTCTTTGTATGATGTGACAGCTGGACTTTGAGATACTGTTTATCTGTTGTATAATGTCGTTTAGAAGGCCTAAATCTATCTACAGCAGATCCACTTGCCCAGTTTCCTCAGAAATTTAAGAGCACGCTGCACAGCATGTCGAGATAATCCAATTTTTGCTTACTAGCTCTTTGGGAATCGCCTTGTTGGTGCTAAAATACTATTTTATGTCTGTCAAGCTATGCTATAATTTCACAGATTTAACTAAAGAAATGTGCTTTTTGTGACTGGCAAAACACACAAAACAACAACGCATTCCTCTGAAAATGGTTAAGTACAAGAACTGGACTTTTTCATTCGTTATATGTCCAAAGAAAAACTGAAAGATCTTAAAAAACCCCGCAGAACTATTTCGCAAGACCTCTTTGAAAATAACAACAAAGTCTCGCTCATTGGAAGGAAAATATACGAGGGACGACTCAAGAATTTCCACAGCAATTTAGGTATACACATTCCAGCGCACTCAAGTTAGGTTTAGGTTTAAAAGTTACTGGGTTAAGTTTAGAAATTGATCATAGTTTGAGCTCAAATGCAATAGTTGCCACTTCTTTTATAACTCATTTTCTAGTTTGTCATTGTCACACATCCGTGTTGAAGGGACTTGACACAAACATGATGCAAACATGAATATATATATATGCTAATATATACACTAATTATTGAAAAGTTAAAAGTTGTGTAAACTGTCACGAAAAAAATTACAGTTTGAGTCCTTGAACACAAACAATTAGGTGTTTTATGTTTTGCTGCAAAAAAGATCCCAAACATGGTCTGCATCTGAACTTGGATATGTTATTTTTATTAAAACCCAGTGGATTCAAACCCAGACCTTCTAGATTTCATTCTAGCTGTGAGGCAGCAGTGCTAACTGCCACGCCACCCTACTGCCTCTTATCTAAACACAAAATTGGCAAGAAATTGAAGAGAAAAGACTGTTGAGAGATGCATGACGTATTTGTGACCCTTACATGTCAGACTATTGCTTAAAGTAAAGGCGTTTAAAAACAGTTGTTTAATCCTTTTCATGAACCAACCTCATAAACTTGATTACTTTCTGGCTGCGTTCTGTCTGCTTGTGACTTTCATCTTGATGTGAATGTGGTGGAGGTGTGTTTCTCCACTTCCAAAAAAATCAAAGCTTTCATGCTGAACTGGTGCAATAACATCTTCAAGAGTTAAGAGTCACATAAAAACAGGAACAACTGCACTCAAAAAAACATAAATATTCAAGGTCAGAGAGTGTTTGCCAAAAAGATTTAAAAGAATGCATGATGCATTCATGACGCAACACATCACGCAGTTCTTAAAAATGCGCTCCAGTCTTCATGTAAATGTGTGTGGAGGTATGATTTCCTCATTTCTACAAAGTGGCATTCTTTTCAGTCTGAAGTGGCCCTCTTCAATGAGCTCATTATGAATTAAGAGCGATACAATAATGAGAGCATAAATTTCCAAATTTACTTTTTTTGCCAAATAGATTGAAAACTGAGAGAGAAAATGCTGTTGAAAAAGTCACGAATACATCGTGTATTCGTGACTTTCACATGTTTTTAACAGTTAAAAACAACACAATAATGGGGCACAACCATGCTTAGAAGACCATTAATATCCAGATTTAGACAGTTTTAAACATATGCCAAAAAGATTGAAATAAAAGAAAAAGGCTGTTGAGAAAGATGAATGCATGATAAAAAAAAGAGTAAAAATATTTAGTTTTTTTTTTAACTTTCAAATTACTTTTTCAAATAACTATTGAGATACAAGTGTATAAAGTGGATATAAAGTCCTTTTTATTACTTTATATACTGTTTTCTGGCATAATCTATATTAATATAGTGTGATTTATTAGTAGAGTTATAGTAATGGTCAAAATTTGCAAAATAATTGGTAAAACTTTAAAATGTATTTAGCTGAGGACCCCCATGCCCCACTGTTCTATTATGGTATACAGCTTTTGTAAGTATGTTTCTCCACTTCCAAAAAAATGGCATTTTTTTTTCAAGCTGTTCTGGCCCTCTACACTCAAAACAACCAAACTCTTTGAAATAAGTGCAACATAATAATGGGAACAGCTGTGATGAAAAGACCAAAAATTTCCTAATTAAAAATGTAAAAATTATTTCCAGAAAGATTGAAAGCAAAGAAAGAAAATGCTTTTGCGAAAGTCATAAATGAATGACGTATTTGGAATTTTACAAAGAAAGCAGTGTGCAAGATGCTTTTCTTCACCTTTTTAATGTGGTGGTGTGATAAAAGACACTTACAGGCATTTTACCTGCAGATTTTTAAAATTGTGATCACAGTAAATATGCTGCTGATGTACATTCTTAAATAAGTTTTCTTTCCCTCCATCTAGGTTCATGCTCTCAGTTGGAGTGCTCTCAGTCACTGCTGCTTGCTCTCCCTTAGATTCCTATTTTAAAATTCAAAAGTCACGTTTAAAAAAAAACAAGGGAAAAAAAGACATTTTTCCCTTTGTTACAACTGTGTGGAGGGAGGGTTTTTCCACTCACAATTTCATTTTTATAGGGTTTCATGGTAAGACATGGTGCCATTATCCCCTTCCCTCTCGACCAGTCACGGCGTGAGGTTGGCGGTCTCTTCGTGTTGAAAGGGAGTTCTTCCTCTCCACTGTTGCTGAGTTCTTGCTAATAGGGATTGTTGTTTCTTTCTAATATGGAAGGGTCTTTACCTTACAGTACAAGGAGGCTTGTTGGGAATTTTCAGTCTGCTTTTAGCTGCAAATATAAATGAAAGGGTCATCCTGTGGAGCTCTACACCTCCAGCATTGCCTTCCTGCTGTGTTTTCCATGCCAGTTTCTCTCAGTAGCCTCATATGCTTCCTGGAATGCGAAAATACTCACTCACTTGTTAGTGAGGTTTGATTTCATCTAGTTGTCTTCACAGGTGACCTGACTGGCTGAAATCAACTTGTGCAGGCACACATTTTATGCGGATGTAAAATCCTGTGTAGTACCCATAAGAGTCAACAGATTATCTATTTTAATGTTTCTACTGGACTGAGATTGTACTCCAAGAATGCCTAGCCCTCCGCTGTTATCTCTTCTAATTGGCTTTAGTAGTTTGTCACTCATCAAAGACCTTAAGTCCTCCAGTGGGTACAGGCTCTGTTCAAATTCACCACAGTCCAAATGTTGGCAAACTTGTGTTGCGTGTTCCTAAAGTCGTTTGGAGCTCATGTTCTGACCTGAATCATGAGTTGGCAGGTGAAGTTTGAAGGCTCGTAGATAAAGAGGTCTTCCTCTTTTTTTCTCCGTGCATCCTGATGACTCGAAATCAGTCAGATTGTTGTTAGAGTTGAATTAAAATTCAGTCATGAAGCTCTCATGTTCACTATAAGTCAAGCTAATACCAAGCATGACAATATGAACCAAAGCAAAGAAATATACTTTTTGACCTTGTAGTGAAATGCCCACAGGCCACTTTATCTGATCATGTTCTTAAATATTTGGACACTGAGGGGGAACGTTTTCATTTACATAAGCTGCCATTTTTAATGCTTTTTTTACTCATTTCCTTTTGAGGCTGCAATACTATAAGACTATTTCTTCTTTTTATACTACATTAACTTTCTTCCACTGTTTTGGTGGTCTGTGCTGCTGCTGGATTCATTCCAAACTGTAAATGTGTGCATTTGTTGGATTTACAAAATTTTCCATATTAAAAAAAAACAAAAAAAAACAAGTGACCACCTCAGAAACCAACCTGACTGTTTTTATTAAGTTGCTTTACAATATTGTAGATTAACTTAAATTACATTTATATTATGAATACTTTCAGAGCTCCAGGCCATAAAAGTATATAGAGATGGTTTGAAATTTGGCGCTTTTTAATTTTCCTTATTTTTTCTAGCATTTTAGTGTCCTCAGATGTTCCATTTCCCAATACTAGTGCTATGATCAATAAAGTAGATAAGCTATTTAGAAACTTTATTTATCTCCTAAATTGTGAAATTACTTTTATTCAGCTATATAACATTTTTGGTGTAATACATTTATACATTTTTTTTATTGTCTCAAAATTGTTCATAAACTTGTTTTGATTGGTACTGTAGCTTCTGTTCAGCTGCTAGTGGGCAGAGGGGCTGTGTGAAGTTGTGTGTCAACTGGCAAAGAAGGCGCTATTTGTATGTGGTACTGTTGCAAATAACTATTGAATAGTAATTCTTTGCATTGATTAGTATTTTTTTTTCTCTTTACAACACCAGTCGACCTCACCCCTAAAGTCCTATTTTGCGCCCGGATAAATCCCTGATTGCTCAGTAAAATAAAACAAAATATGGCCAAACCAATATCTTAATAAGCTAGAAACAAAAATTTATAATGTTGATGAAAATATTAATTAATGATAAATTAAAATCTCATTTAATAATCAAAGTAGACAAGTAGCTTACTAAATGTAGTAAAATAAAATGGCATTTAAGTAGCGCAAAGTGCGGTGCAAAGAAGCACAAAACTGAAAATTACCTCTCATTAACACCCTAAATTTAGCAGTTATTCATTCTGTAAACCTTGAAGCTGTGATTTAAAAAAAATTAATTAATCTTTAACAATTGTCATTTAATCAGCTGTGCAAGATGCTGCTCCAGCTCTAACACCGACTTTATTTAAATTGGGAGATTTCTACTAATATCTCCCCTTTAAATATTTTTTAAGAAGACAGGGAATAAGGAAAAGCCAGAGGTCCACTTCAGAGGTCCGTTTCTTTTTTTTCTATCCACAATTGCTGTATTTTATATAGCTGCATTGATTTGAATGATAGTATTTGATCTCAGGCAGTCTAACTCGTGGCAGTTTTATTCACCTTCTCTTGCATCTCTATGTAGCTGGCAAAGCAGGAGGTGCCAGGGTGTACCTTCATCGTTACATCAGGAGTTAGAGCCAGGTAGAAGGCTGGGAATCTTAATGCCGCTTCCTCATTGTTCTCTTCATAACCTCCACTGGCATAAACAGGTGGCGGGAGAAAACGCAACAGTCAAAGATGAATCATACTTCTTGTGTCTTCCACGTGGTATCCCCACAGTTGCTGCAGCCGTGACGTGCAGTTGTGTTTGAGGAGGTCCACATCAGCGCAGTGCTGTCACCTATAAATGAGAAAACACACTTTTGACATTCACAAGCTGCAAAGCATTAGCAGGGCTGTGCAATTAATCAAATTTCAATTTAGATTTTGGTTCCGAAGCGTTGAGTCTTTATGGGGCCTACAACGTAATCTATAAGTGCCCAGCAACGTTGTGCAAGGTGCATTGTGTTTTAGTTACTGAGCGTGACCTGATGTGCAGTGCACCTCCTGAGAAACATAACTATAGGTCGGTGCAACGCAGCCTACAACAATTCTGAATGGCTTGCTCAGCACCACTGGTTCCTCCTGCATTTTTGGCTACTTTTGTGCCACAGTTTTTTAATTTGTCACATAACATAACAGTCATTTTCTCAATATAAGGGATAATAATCATAGCGCGATATAAGTAAATGTCAGCAGATTCCTGGAGGGAGATTGCTGAAACGAAAGGAAAGGATGTGAAGGAATGAACAAAGCAGTAGAAAAACTAGAGGCTTCATGTTTGCACCCAGGAGGGAAAAAAGTCCCAGCATTTTATTTGTTTTTATCAATCGGCACCACATGTAAGACACCGGGACAGGACCGCACGGTAATTAACACATAAATTAACACAGATTTGCTACACGGTGGTATCTGCATCATCCAGCAACACGACCAGTCTGTTCAACCAGCTGAAGTTCAAACACTGCCCCCCTGCCGGTATAACCAGTTTAACAGTTAACATTTGCTGTGTTGGCCTGAATAAATCTGATTATTCTGAAGCGGAACACGTTTTCTGTTTCCTCTGGGCTATAATGGGCCAGCCGGACTGGAATTAATTGAATATAAATTTTGCATAAATGTACAGGATCTGTCAGTGTGTTGCGGCAGTCACTAAAATTTGAGCAAATTTATTTGGTCTAAATAACTTGGCCCTTTTTCTTCTTCATATTAATGTTATGTTAACTGATATTACCCTTCTATTTATTTATAGAAAAGTGACTTTAGCAGTTTTTGCTGCTTCCATCAACCTGCCGATTGGTTTAATATGTGACTAAATTACTAAATTGAAAAGAAGCTAAAATAAAAGCTGTCTGCATGCAGACAGCTGTAAGATTAAATCTGTAAGATCTCTTGTAAACTTTCCTGCAGGCTAACAGCTGCCTCGAAGTGATATAAAGGTTTATATAGATTTAAATATAAATGTGTTCATAAATAATGTTTTTTTTTCTTATTGATTATGCTAGCAGTATGTAAAGTAATTTTAGCTGCTTTTATTTTTGGGCCATTAAAAATCTGATCTACTGCCCCAGTGAGGAAAAATGAAACACTGTTATAGGTGTGTAAGCTTTTGTAATTCATGTGAAATGACTGTCATAGAGATTATCCTGAAACCTTATGCATATTACTAGCTTGAGCATTACGAGCATTTTTAAAGAAGGTTAATCGAAAATAAGGAAAAGTGACTTGGTTTGTATTAAGTGATCAGAATGAACTGCTGATCAAAAATAATCATGCTTATT
Organism: Bujurquina vittata; assembly: GCA_015106715.1. NCBI lineage: Eukaryota > Metazoa > Chordata > Actinopteri > Cichliformes > Cichlidae > Bujurquina > Bujurquina vittata. Next base: position 24,814 of record VUQK01023473.1, on the reverse strand, counting down.
ACTTTTTTGGTTATCGAGTGTCTGTAGGTGGTTGTTTAGAGATAGAAAATGGCACCAATAAAGTGGTTAAGGTTGAGATTTAATGTCAGCCTTTTAAATTGGCAAGGTGACATTAGCAAGATTCAGTGTTGTGATTGGGTGTTGCTTTGGTCATTTTTATTTTATTTTATTGTGTTTGATTGGAATCAGGGCCATTACTTTAGCCTCACATTACTCCCCCCTCTCTGAGTATTTATCTGTCCTGCATCTTTCCAATTTTAGCGAATAAAAAAGAGAGAATGCCAAAAAAAAAGAGAGCATTTATCACAGCCGGAGACGTCCTCAAATAGCAACGCTGCACTGGGCTCCTACGGGGAAAAATAATTCATTTTTCCCTCCAGTGTGAACCCAACTGTAGAAATGATGTCTTTTCAAAACACAGACTTACATTAAATTAGCTTTTAACTGTGTAGAGGTTTCTCCTGTTGCTGCTGTGTGTTCCCAGATAAACGACATACGTTTAACTGTCATCTCATTTTTAAACTGCTCTTCCTCTGTGGTGGTGTCACCGGGTTTGGTCTCAGTTATGAGTCAGCAGCACCAGTGGCTGAGAGGAAGCTTTGCATGAAGCTCCATCACTCACAGTCTCTATTCAGCCTGATTACCGATTTTGACAGGCTTCTTCTACTGTCTGAGAGAGAGACGGGGGAACTGACAACTGCTGCAGCAACTGGGTTTAATTTTTTGTCTTTTTTTTTTAAACAGTTGAATGTTGAGGTTTTATTTTAAAACAGCAGCATTAAAGAGTTGCTGTTATCAAATGGGAGGGAATAACATAAAGCATTTTCAGCAATCCAATAGCTGTGTAAACCTTTTCCAATATTAAGCGACTAAGCTACAGACTCCTAGTATGGATATTGAACCAAACCGATCTAAGTTCGTAATTCAATTTGTTTGCTTGGACTTAAACAATGCACCACGTTGGTATTGGTTCTGGTACCAACCTTATTTAGAAGCTGATTTCCTTGCAGCGAGCTGTTATGGTTACTGCTATTAGCTAGGCTTTCTTTGTGTTAGCTGGCTCGAAAAACCCAAAACCCTAGTATGTGATTACAGGTATTAACTCTGGTTAACAGCTTGCTTTGTCAAGGGTTTGATATACTTGATAACAACAGTCATTCCTGTTATGCTTCTTTGAGGTCCCTGCAGCACCCTGGTATTGATGCAAGGTTCTAGCCAGAGGTTGATCGCCTGGTGCCGCGCCATGCTGAGGTCATCTTGCGCTGGTTTGCTATTGGAACTATTCTATCACTGCAATTAGCAAGTGGGCGCACACCCCACACACTCCGTGTACGCCACCCCATCGCAGATACCAGGCTGATTTTTTTTCTTTCACTAGATTTCTGCAGTAAAAGTGTTTTGTTTTTTTCACGGCCAATCTACCACCAAGCACGACAAATAGCAACCAGCGTGAAACTGAGGGGGGAGTAGAGGAAAAAGGGAGCTCAAAGGACAATTTTGGGCTTCCTATTAAACATAAAATCCCAGGAGCTTGTCTTTTTGCTTGTCTTCAAGGACTCAAGGATAACACACTGACGTGTTGCTTGAGGAATGTTTATTATCAATAGCTGCAGGTAAATGTGCATGTTATTTTCAGAGCATCGTGACAAAGACTTGAGGGGTCCAAACTCCCCATCGTCATCATGTCACGTGGTCCAATCACATTCAGGTGCCTTCAATGACCCATAGGACCACAGAATATTACATACTTATTATTATTCAACTGTAATAAGCAAGCTGGCGCACCATTTAGTATTTTACATGAGCAAGCTAATGCCAATTAGCCCCCACCCCCAACAAACATGCACGCCAGGAAATCTTTTTCTGGCTAGAATCCTGTGATGTAATTTAAGTTAATGTAAATTCTCAGTGTCAATTCATGAGTTAATACATTTATTTTCGCGCTCTTGGTGGTGCCGTTTATCTGTAACGTATACATTAAAGCTCTGAAACTTTAAACTTGATCTGTTTAAACATTAACGGCTACTCAGTGTACCTCTGTCCCACATCCTAAAGGCCCTTTCACATGGAAAACAAACAGCTCAAAATTGTCATTCTGCATTTCTTTTGGTCCCGTAAATGCGTGTCACAGCCCAGTGCCAGTGCTGTGTGGCCAGCATGCGTGCACCATGCTGGAAGCCATTTCTTGCATGGTGTTGTTGAATTGTATGTGAAAGGCCCTTAATGAAGTTGTGGAAGTTGCTTTATTTTTATTATTACTTTAAATGATTAATATTTTCAGTAATAAATATTCTACTCATACACCAATAACATTTTCTAATCTGTCATCCATCAGCTGTATATTCCTGTTGCAGTATAACACATACAGTTTGAGCTGCTGTAAATCTGCAGCTGAGCTTCATTCCGTGACGTTGGAGAGATTCGACTTAATAGTGTATATAGAATGTATTCCCTTAGCTGAGAGTCTTATAGTGAAAACATGGTGCTTCCATCCGATTTTAAACCAAGATTCTGAACACATAACCTTGTCCAGACCAGGTTATGTGTTCAGCACAAGTTAGCGATGAAAACTGACTTTATGCTCAGTATAGACACCAGTGACACAAGCCTAGAGACCGCCTTGTAACCACAGGTCGCTAGGAAAAAGAAGATGTTTCAAGATGTTGCTAGCATTCTCTGTGAAATCGATTGCGATAACCCCAGTCATGCAGGACTACAGACCAGCTAGCAAATCCCTGGCAACCACTAATCACATTCCTCAGTTGGCAATTGGTTGCTGGAGTTTGCGAACTGTTGCTGGTCGCAAAGAGGTGTCTGGTGCTGCACCGAAATCTTCTTTGTGATTGCTTTGATCTCTAGCAGATTGCCACAGTTTATATGGAAGAAGCTGATTTGACTAGCCAACTACTCTCTCAGTGGTAGTGAAACTGCGAAGAGTGTGGCGCAGACTTGATCACAGACGATTCGCCTTCATAGTAAAAATTGTGCCTTACTGCTGCAGCCAACACGTTTCAGAAAGCACAACTTTTACTCTGAAGGCTAACTATCTCGATTTCTGGTTTGCTTTACACTTTTTCACTTTCTTACAAAGTTTTGCTACCACTTGCTGGTTAGTTTTTAGAGCAGCAACCTCTTTGTGACCATTTTCACTCATCAACCTCCACCAACCAATCACCAACAGGTTGGGGAATATACATTTTCTCTATAGACAGGAGGTTGCTAGGGGGTTGCTGATTGGCTGTAACTCACCAACTCATTAATCTGACTTCATAGTTCATCTCTGTGATATATTGACTGCGCAAATGTATCTCGAGATTCATTTTGAACTTTTTTCCCCCATTTATCATTTTGCATTACACATGGTTGTGTCGACATCTGACTGATATCTACATATCAGACTGGAGCATCCCTAATTTTAACTGTTGACTGAGGCACAATAAATTATTTAGACATAATTGAGGAATTTAAAAGAAAAGTACACTTTATATGTTGTATGCCCAAAGTAAAGTGGAATAAGTTATGGGATATAACTTACATAACTTAAGACATCTAGTAATAATGAATGATAAAGTTTTACCTCTAAAAATAGGCTTTGTAGCGCTGATATCACCTTTTTATTACCCAAGAAGTCATCTAGTATTGGAGCTGTACATTTCTTGAATATTTTTGATGGTTCATGTTTCTTTTTCTTGTTCTTACATTCCTGTCTTTTCTCCTCTGTCCCCACAGGAACCATGGGAATACCACTACCCAACTGCGTTTGGGAACCAATATGTTGAAAATGCTCCACAACACATTTGTCTGAGGGGAGCGTATTCTGGGTGGTGAGAGACAAATGGTGAAAACTTAACAATAAAACGACTCCCCCTCAACGCATAACCGACTCCTGACCCACGCCTCCACCCCCCCTCCATCTCCTCCTCCTCTTCCCCTTCCCGAGTCGGATGGCTCCGAATGACGAGTTGCAATAATGGAAGTCCACGCGCCGTTCAGCACCGTGGCCATGAAGCAGCTCAAAGGGTAGGGTTCGCCGTGAGCTCGCCTCACCCTACCCACCCTACACCCTCCATCAGCTCCACTTGAGAGCACACTCCCACATTGACGCAAATTCTCATCATCCTGAACTCTCCCTCCTACTGCCACCTCTGCCACGGCTTTGGAAGACGAACATGACGAGCATTGTGAAGACGCTGGTTGATGTCTGATATATATACCTCTGAGGTGTCGAGTGTAAAACCAGCGGAGCAATGAATGGCGGAAAGGATTGTGAGGCGGGAGATGAGAGGCAGGCCGTCCCTGTCCAGGTCCCCATTGGCTGGCAGCGTAAGGCGGAGCATGGCGGAGGGGTCGTGTACATAAGGTGAGAACAGCAGATCAAAATTATAAGAGTTTTGAGACGTGCTCAGTTAATTTCTCAAATATACACCAACACCCCCACTAACATTTGGTTAAATGTCCTTTAGCAGGTTGCATTTTGACCAGATGCTTTTTGTACCCATCAATAAGCTTCTGGCAGTATTCTGGATGGATATGTCACCACTCTTCTTAGCAGAATTGGTAGAGTTTTGGTTGGTTTTCTAGCACAGACCTGACTTTTAAGCATAGTCCACAAGTTTTCAATAGGGTTGAGGTTGTGGCTATTCCAGAAGCTTAATATTAGCCTTCTTTATCCATTCCCAAACCAGCGTTGATGTTGGTTTGGGATCATTGTCCTGTTGGAACACCCAACTGTGTCCAAGTTTTAACTATCTAGCTGTTGGTTTGAGGTGAAGTTGAAGAATTTGAAGGTACTCCTTCTCCATCCACTTTGTGCTGTGTACCAGTACCACTGACAGCAAAACATCCCCAGACCCATGATGCTACCACCACCATCCTTGACAGCTAGTGCAGTGTTCTTAGGTTTGAAAGCCTCACCTTTACTCCTCCAAACATACGTCTTGACATTGTGGCCAAATAGCCCAATCTTTGTCTCGTACAACTACAAAATGTTTCTCCAGAAGACATTTGGCTCGTCCATGTGGGCAGCTGCAAAATTCAGTTGAGCTTGAAGGTGTCAATCTTGGAGCTTCTTTCTCGGTGCGCACCCTCTCAGTCCATGGTGATGTATAACTGGCTTCACTGTGGACAGTGGTGCTGCTGATCCAGCAGTTTTCAGTTTTTGGCAGGCTTAAGCCTTGATGGTTTCAGTGTTGTTCCTGAAACTGTATGCATACTTTTGACCCTATGTGGATTAGAAAAACAATTTAAATAAATTTAAACTTGTGCATCCAATTCTTTCTTTTTTTAAGTCATTAAAGATGTATACTGTACAATTATTCCACCCTGGAAAAAGAACAGCTCCAGCAATCATTAAAAGCCCCAAATTACCTTGACATTCATGCCCATAATGATTGGATGGAAACTTCTGACCACAACTGTATATCTGAGGCTAATTGGCAGAAGATCTGTCCAGTTCCGGTCACCTGCTAATTGATCACTGGATCTTTAAATTGAACATCATGTATAACGACATTCTCCTTATTAATTTGCATTATTTTACTTAAATTTGTCCCAACAAGAGTCAACAAGAAATTAAAATTTTAGACACATTTATCAGCTCTGTATCACCACTAGTTTATATCATGGCTAAAGGTGTGTGTGCATTCACCAACACAAAAGTGACTGACGTCATACTGTATATCAAAGCCAAACATTGGGTTTTGGTGCCAGTAATTTGAATTCAAAGAGCACCCAGCAGGCTTGTTTATTGTGCACACAAGGTTAGAATTTCTCTAATTGATCGATAAACAGAAGCACAGCGAATCTTCGACGATGCTGTTTGCTGTGTTGCGACACGGTCAGCTGATCTAGTTTCCATTTGACATGTACTAGACGCACAAATATCTGCTGAAATCAGCCCATGGACACAGGTAAGCTGTAGCCTGCGTGTTTGTTCAGACAGTGAAATGACTGACAAACCGACTGTGGTCTCTCTCGATGAGTCGGATCTTGTAGGCTGGAAGCTGATGTCCTTCCCGGCACGTGCGTTCACCAGCCACAATGAACCGAAGCAGTTGGCTGGTGTCAGGTTTATTTTGGGTGTTGGAAAGAATCCTGTCTGTGACCGTGGCCTGATACTGTCACAGCACACTTGTATTTGCTGATGTTCTTTTACATTTGGAAGTGAGCTTTTGCTTCAGGGATGATCCTCACAGTAGATTTTCTTTTTTCTTTTTCACAGCCACAGTGATTGATGATTCAGAGTCTGGCTGTTTTGTTAACCAGCCACTGTATATGTTTGATAGGAACAACCAGCAGTACATACTGTTCCTCAGTAGAGGTGGTTTCTTTTTTCCAACGATCAAGGACACGGAGCCCCCCCCCCCTTTTAAAAAATCTTTTTCGGTTAAAACTGGTTCTAATGTTTCATCCTTTTATTTCATGGGCCGCATGCAGCCTAAATTGATCTCAAGAGGACCTATAATAACCCATATGTATAAATTTATCTGTTCTTTAATACAATACAAAGGCATATCAGGGGAATAATTTGGGGAAATAAAATTATTACATTTTGAATTTTGTCACTACCTGCTACAGAAACTGTATTTGTCCCTGTATGTGTGCCTTCCTTTCATAATAAAAGCCCATGATTGTGTATTTGCGGTACATAAAAGGGTTTATAGAAGTGCAGTGAAGCATTAATTTTACACTCACCAGCCACATTATTAGGTACAGCTTCCTAGTACTGGGCTAAACCCCGTTTTGCCTTCAGAACTGCCTTCATTCTTCGTGGCATTGATTCAGCAAGGTGTTGGAGAATTTGGTCCATATTCAGAGGTGCTCTTCTGCATACCTTGGTTGTAACAAGTGGTTATTTGAGTTACTGTTGCCTGACCATTCTCCCCTGACCTCAACAAGGCAATTTCTCCCAGAGAACTGCTGCTTACTGGGTATTTTCCCTTTTTCAGACATTTCTCTGTAAACCCTAGAGATGGTTTTGTAGGAAAATCAGAGTAGATCAGCAGTTTCTGAAATACGTAGACCAACAACCAGCAATCACAGTCACTTAAATCACCTTTCTTCCCCATTGTGATTCTCAGTTTGAACTTCAGCAGGGCCCCTTGACCACATCTACATGTTTAAATAAAATGAGTTGCTGATGTGTGATTGACTGATTGCATTCAAAGAGCAGTTGAACAGGTGTACCTACATGGAGGTGAATATCTGGCAATTGAAGAAATTAAAAAACACCTTTTTATAAAAACAATCACAAATATATGCTTACTTTGTACACAATATACAGATTTTGTGTAAGAGTAGTAATGGAGCAGAAGTACATTATTAAGACACAAGTAATAAGTGCTTTATTTACAGAAAGACAAATATCTTGAGTGGTCTTAGAAAAAATAATATCTGTTCTTGCACTCTGTTGTCATGAAGCATACATTTATAGACTACAGTGGCTCTTTAAAGGCACAGAACTGTCACATGTAGAGTTTTTGTAAGTAAACAACAATTCTTTTATGTCTTTAAGAGTCTAACAACTGGTCCAGATGTAAAAATAGTTTAAACTCCATATATTGTTTTACAGTCATAAATTGACCATTGCCAGCATGTTGTCAGGTGTTTTCAAACATGTGGATGGAGATTAAAAGAGTTCCTCTGTGGTTATTGAGTGGGAGGATACTGTTTGATTTCATACATGCAAGCATGCAAAATGGGCCTGAAGGAGCTTCTAACCTGCCAGAAAATCACGTTCACATCCATCTTTTCTTTTTTTCTTTTCTTCTTCGACTCTAACACCATAAGCATCGGTTTTCAGGAGCTCAGGTCTAAAAATATTGAATCATATATCAAACGGCTTCACAAAAGGAGCATTTTTGCTGTGGATCATCACCAGCTTCAGCCGCACCTTGTTGTTGTTGTTCTCTGTGTGCAGTCCCAGTGGCTCGGTGCTGTCCAGCTTGGAGCATGTGAGGACCTACCTGCTGACAGATGGAACCTGTAAATGCGGCTTGGAGTGCCCACTCATCCTCCAAAAGGTAATTTATCTTTTTTTTTTTTTGGTCCTCATTCAGTTAAAAACACAGCGATTGCCTGGAGATTTTACAGCTGTTCCAAATTGAGCTCCAGATGACTCCCTGTTTAGAGATTAAGGTAGAAGAGGCAAACTGTGGCAGAAATTAAAATTCAGTTGTACACAAATTAAGGCTAAACAGAGTCCTCTAAATTTAAAGTAGTGTGTGGTGCTTCTTTGTACTGGGCCCTCTCCTGCCATCTCTAACTCTCAAGCAACCAGAGCATACAGTGTTTACTATTGTTTCCTTTATTTAGAATAGACATGTTAAAATGTTCTAATGTAACATAATTATTGCTTTCAATCATTGTTATTCATAAAGGAATAACAAAAATGCAAGTTGTACAAATAAAATTGAATTTATCTAGACAGTCCTTCACAGTTACCTCTTACAAAACAAAAGCATAGTTAAATTTTGTTAAAATTTGTTCTTGGCATTTCCAGCCTTTATTTGACAGCACAGTATAGAAAGCAGGGAGAGAGTGGGTGGGAATGACATGGGTTCTGCACATGGGGTCACCTTCTCACTCAGGTGAGTTATCGCAGGGGCCCATGGAGAAAGTTTTGGTCCCCCACAAAGTTGTTTTATTTAAGAACCGAGACTAAAACTACCCACCGAAAACTCCTTATTTTTATTCTTGGGCCCTAGTAGAGTAGCTTTGTGTGATTCACAGTTAAAAAAATAATCCTTCTTTAACTTGAACTAGGCCTCTTGGTTTATTTACTGCCTGAAATAAGCTGCTTGAACAGCAAGAGGGTGAAGCTTCGTAAAAAGACCCCAGTCATGCAGGCCTAGAGACCAGTTATTGCCAACCTAGAGACCAGTTATTGCCAACCGCCCGGCAACCACCGGTCACAAGGGAAAGCGCTTTATTTGTCACATACATGCAGTGAAATTCAGTTTCTGCATTTAACAAAGACAATGTAGTACGCAGCACAACGTGGAGCAGGGGGCAGCTAGAAAGCGCCCGGGGAGCAACCTGGTGGGGTTAGGGCCTTTAATCAGGAGCTTACAGTGATGCCTGCCCAGGGATTCAAACAGTGATGAATCTGCTTCTTCTGCTCTAGGCCACCACTCCCCACTCCAGTGGTTGTGGTTGTGGTGAACTTGGGCATAAAGAGGGTGTTGCACCACAAACACCTGCTAACCACTCACTAAGTGAAACTGTGAAGAGAGTGGGCCAAACTGGGAACAGAGAATACTCCCCTTCAAAGTAAAAGTTGGAACACGTTGCTCTCAGCAGTAAGGTACAACTTTGACTTTGAAGGTGAATGTTCTCTGTTTTCAGTTTGCATCGCACTTTTTCAAGTTTTATTACCACTTGTGTGTTGGTTAGTGAGAGTTTGCAGATGAGTCATCTTCCATGCAGACCATAGGTGACAATGGCAACCAGCTAGCAACAAAGCAGTCGCTGGAAGGTTTTCAGGGCAGCATCATTTGTGACAACTTTCAATGAGAAACTGCCAGCAACCACTTGCCAATTTGTCTGGGATTATATTAATTAGGCTTGTGTGACTGTGATGTTAGCAATCAGTTTTCCAGTGACTGCCAGAAATTCCCTAGTGACTGGTGTTTGCCAGGCTGTTGGCAGCCAGTCTCTGGACCTGTGTGACTGGGGCCTTACATGGCCCACCTAGGTATATTTTGCATTTGTTTAATTGTTGTGAGTGATTTTATTTCCTGTGTCAGCTGGGATAGGCTCCAGCCCCCTCCCCCCTCCCCGCGACCCTGAAAAGGATAAGCGGAAGTGAATGGATGGATGGATGGATTGTATTTGCTAATGGCAGTCCCGATGCTCTTATTTTGAATGTTCAGTTGCCGCTAACACAATAGCACCAGCCCTTCCAATGTTTTGCTCTCAGTATGCTAGTCAGCTAGCGGTTGTTGTGTTGTTGTATTCATGATGGTGGAGGAGAAACTCTGAAAATCAGCCGCTTCATTATTTATGTATACAAAGTGGATGTAATATGATTAAAAAAGCCATATATAATAAAAGCCCCCCCCTCGTTTGAGCTACAGCTTTTATTTGTATTCGAGGGTTATTTAGTTTACCTTTTAAGCTGTTAAATTATGAAAGAAGATCCAGAAAAAGCTTACTGTAGCATAATCCTCTCCCATTTCATGTATGAAATGAACCCCAACTGACCACTGATCGCTGTAGGACCAAACTACAAATGTTGGGGTCTTGTGAGGCCTCACATTACATGGGGTAATCCGACCGATTATCCTTCCTGATGCTAAATTTGTCCCCAACACTCCACACCATTAACAGAATGATTTTGTAGCTTCAGCTCTTCCACTTTGAGCCCTCCCAAACTGTCTTCTAAGTCTCTGAAAATGACGATGCAGATATTTTTTAAAGACTTGAATCGTTTCCTGCTCTGAGACATTAGTGTGTGTGTGTTTACGTCTTAACCGTCTTAAGATGTGGGATATTACTCCAAGGTGCTCGGGAGAGCCTCTGTCTCCATGTTTATCTGCGATTTAGTCTATATACATTACAGTCTGTGCTGTTAAGACAGCCCCAAGAGATGATGAGCGTGAGCAAAATGCAGTGTGCTGCCAGACCTGGATGTGATTTACATAATATGCAGGAGTGGTCACGTGGCTCAGGGAAGCAGCTTTCTGGCCTCATAACTCGTCCTCACCATCCTTATTCTGGGCCCACAGCATCTTTTTGGGGGGTGGTGGGGTGGGGACCTCTGATTAGTTCAAAGCGTGGTAATAAGCTTACTGTTATCTGTGAATCCACGATCATGGGAGATCCCAGTTTTCTCTTGAAAGA
>VUQK01023473.1:0-13952 GCA_015106715.1 Bujurquina vittata | reverse complement strand
GAAAGAATTGCAGTTCCTCCAAAAGCCCACGGGTAGCTGGATAGATATCTGTGTTTCTGTATACACTGATCTAAAAGGACTATTTAAGCAGGGTTTTTCATGTGTATTGATTTGGGACAGGCATTTCAAGGAAAAATACTATTTGATACTCACTGGAATTGATGTGACTCTTCCTCAACGATCCTTCCCCGGCTGCTATCAGATTACCGAGCATTGTTGTGGTACATTTGTGACATGCTGGCTTTACCTGAGGCATGCACTCTGAAGCAGGATTTTTGGGGGTGTAGTGAGGTAACTTCAGTGTTATGAAGGCAAAGGTTCATTTCCAATCACTATGGTAACCTACGGTGCAGATCAAACCTGCTCTTTAGCATGTTTGAGATTTGAGATGAACAGTTATGAAATCAGCCCCTGCTGACCAATGGCTTCTCTCCTAGAACACATCTCAGACCTCTGTGCATGGATACAAACAGGGCACTTGTTGACCTCGTATTAAATTTGCACATAGAGAAAGCCTTCGTTTGAGTTGTGTTATATTTATTCCTGTTCTCAGACTGTTAAACACCAGCAGGGCTGCAGCTCAAAGAAAAAAGACACATCTAAGCATGAATTTAATGGAATAACAGTCCATCAGATTTTCCTGTGCCTTGTGCTACAGTCACACTAAGGAAAACAGTGATTGGAGACTGCAGCACAAACAAAATTATAGCAGCCATGCACAGTGAACTTATGTGATCTCGTAGCCTTTGAAATGGTCCTTTAGTATAAAGAGACGCGTTGCAGGCGAGTTGCACTCATGGGCACAGACTGACCCTGACTGACTGTCTGTGTTTATAAATTAGATGGCAGTTATTTGCAAGCCTTCATCTGTCTGAGAGTGATTGGAGTGTGTCGGGGTCAGACTGCAATTGTTTGGAAACAGGTTGCCTCCCAACAGATGACCTGTGCAATCACCTTGCGATCAAAAGTGGCCACCCAGAGGCTGCATGCTTAGCATTAGGCGACCGGTGATGCTACTTGCAGTAGCTTGCCAAAAGCAATCACCGGTTTTTACTTGTTGCGAGGAGGTTGCTGTTCTGTGTGACTGAGCCATTAATGATAGTGCTGTCTGTTAACTCACACAGTCTTTTTTTTTTTTCTTTTTGCTTGCTTTCCTTCCTGGCTTCGAATGGGCTAAACTTTATTAATATAGCAGGTCTTCTCCAGTCTTGCTGACCGAAGCGCTTAAAGCTCATACTTCACTCACACTCTGCTGATCTGTCTGCAGCACCTGTGCTGGTTTCAGACTGTGTTGTGTGTTTATTATCTTCATGTTCTTCTAATATCTTCCTTTATAAAATCAGTCGCTCTCCTGCCAATAGACTTCTCCATGTTTCTGATTGGTGACCCGCTGCTAACTCTTTCATGTGAACACACTTGTTGTTGTTAGATTGAGCAACGCTAGGTAAACTTATTGAGTTTATGACAGCCTTTGTGTGACTGCTCGACCCAATTAATGATGTGTTGGTAAAGCCAGATAAGGGAAATCCTGGCTGAGTTTTGTCTGGACCTTATGTATGTATGTATTTATGTATGCTTGTATTTATTTATATATAAAGCAGCGAGCACATGACTCCCATGTTTTATTGGTCAGATTTGTTGTTTAAAGGTAGCAAACAGCTTCTAGGTGCATCTGGTATTAACTCAAAAAATCAAGTGGACCCATTTCTGACATTGTATTTTTCCTCTTTAGCTCTACTGCAGTAGCTTTGCATGGTTCACAATAATCCTTTTTTATCTTGTGCTGGGTTTTGGTGCAGCCCTTCAGTTCACCCTCTTTCTTCTGATTGGTCTCAGGTGGGTGTCTGAGAAGAGCGTGTGTTTATCACATGTGTACCCAGGAGTAGGAAAAAAAACCATGAATCCATGCATTGCAGATCAGTCTGAAGTGCATACATACTTTACATTACAGTATATACACTGGATTTATAATATAAAACTTTCATCCACCAGTGTTGCCACAGCAGATCATCTGTCTCCATCTCACCCTCTCTTCTGTCACACCAACCCTCTCTGGATGATATTCACTACATCCATGAATCTTCCCAGTGTAACTGCTTGTATATGACAGGAAATCAGGATCAAAAACTATAAAGCATAAATAATGGAATGGCATTAAAGGGCAGAAACAGGGTGAAGAGCTTAAAACAATGAATCAAACAGCATGTAAGTAAACAAGTAAAACATATACATGCCAGGTAGTATAAAACACTACTGATTGAACATAAAAAGCAAGCAGGAGTGGGCAGGAAAAGTGCAGCAGCTAGGTACATGTAGCTGTGAATTTCCATGTGTTTATGCACGTTTATTTCTCTCCGCAGGTGTTCAACTTCGACCCAGGGGCGGCTGTGAAACAGAGGACAGCAGAGGATGTGAAAGCAGACGAAGATGTCACCAAACTCTGCATTCACAAGAGGAAGTTGCTGGCTGTGGCCACGTTGCACAAGAGCATGGGGACGCATCCGCCTCTGACACTAACCAGTACAGGAGGAGGTACGAGTACATCCAAATACAGGTGTTGCAGCTCTAAAAGCATGTGTCAGGACATGTATGTATAGCACTTAGAAGTAAGCTCTTATAAATCCAAGTAAAACAGTACACTGTTGGTGAAATTTGGGTGGTAGTTTGTTTTTCGCTAAATCAGCAAGTTTGTAAGTTGTTTCTCCATTATAGAGATAAAAATTCTGACTTTGGACACAACAATGAAAAACAAATAATTGGGGGTTTTCAAGCATTTCTTGTCAGAAAACATCCAAAATTCTTACTTTGCTTTATGTTTTAGGGTTGACTCTACTATATTTTGTCAACTCTGCCACCTTTTATTTTTTATTTGGACTCATCGGTGAATTGATCAGAATTTGTTGGTCAGACTAAAGTTTTTGGCCACAATTCACAAATTATTAAAGTACTTATGGCAAAATTTCATGCAAATAAGGTAAAATGATGACGTGATGATGTTTGATATCCAAACAAATCCGAAGTCTGCTTCACTATATAACCCCCCACCCCAAAAAAAAACAAGCAAACCCATAACTGGAAACTGAAGGGGAGCTTGCACCCATGTTTTTTTTTAAATAGGTTAGTTAAGTCGGTCTTATTTGTATGGCCCAATGTCACTGTAAAGAAAAAGGAAAAGAAAAATAACGTTGTTATTAATATATTAAGAAACAAACAAGCAAACAATCAGAAAAACTTGCTATATATATATATACATATAAAACATACTTTTAAAATGTTGTAATACATAGAGACAAAGAGGAGAAAGCGTGGTTGTACCAGTTAAAGGCAAGATTAAATAAGTGTGTTTTTGACATTTTTCTTAGTTTTCATCCCTTGTATTTTGAGGCAGGCTGTTCCCAATTTTGGGGGCATAAATGGCAAAAGCTGCAGTCCAGATTTTCTCTGTGTGGAGAGTTGGATGTGTGACAGTTGGACAGTGGCAGTGGAGGAACTAAGAGTGCGAGTTAGGATGTGAAAGTATTTTAAAATCAATTCTGTGGGAAACTGGAAGCTAGAGTAGCTCGTCGGGGGTGGTGGGGGGGGGGTGGTGATGTGGTTTGTGTTGTTCATTTTTAACTAATAACCTTGCAGTAATGTTCTGAATGATTTGTAGTCCAATGATATTCTTTCTAGGATGTCCAGAAAAGAGAGCACTCCAGTTTATTAGAAATGAATGCATTATGTTTTTTATGATTATAGCGAGTAAGGAATTGTCACGTTTTGGCATTATTTCTAAGCAAGAAGAAGAAGGCTATCTTGGTAAAATAACTCATAAGTCTATTAAATTCCTTCTAAAATCTCACTACATGATTTTTAGGTCTAAATATAAATGGATGTGAACTGGTTGGCTTGTGTAAAGTGACTTTCTTGATCTGACTTATATTTTCTCCAAGGTGTTGGTCATTGGTTTAACGCAGACTTTCTTTTTTCCTTCTTAAGGTACGTCATCTGTGGTTGCAGTGCATTCCACAACTCAACGAGCAATAAGGACTAAACCCCTCGATGGTGTGCCCAATGCTGTTGGCCCAGACTGCAAGAATCCTTTCAAGGTGATGATGGCAGGTGGACAGCAGCAGCAGAGGCTGTATCCACCTCAGGAGATGGGTGGAGCCCAGCAGCCGGATCACTACTCTGGGTACCCCAGACCACAGAGGCTGAGCAGCGGAGAGCCAGGCCCTAAATCCCCTTACCGGTCTGGGTATGGAGGCATGCTGAGCCCACCTCCATCCAGTGCTAAGCTGTATGGAGATGGCTCGCAGTCTCCTAGTACAGACACTCTTGGCAGCCCTGAGGGTTTTACAAGGACCAATCCTTGTGGGTTTCCAGGAGGCGGCAGCCCTGGCTCGGCCGCTATCCATGGGAACACTAGGACGCCTCTTTCCCCACCCAGTGTGATGCTTCATGGCTCCCCTGCGGGCCAGACATCGTGCGCCATGACAGGAAGGACTAGCACGCCCCTCTCTCCAACGGCCACTGCCAAAAGCCCTGTCATGAATATGAACATGCCGCGGGGGAATTTCCCCCCTGGTATGGATATGCCACGCGCAACATTTCACCATAAAACACAGCCCCCTGTGCACCCTGTACCACCCCCTCCATCCATACCGCCATCTTGTGCCCTTCAGAAAAGGCAGTTGACATCTGAAAAGGACCCCCTAGGCATCCTGGACCCCATCCCCAGCAAACCAGTCAGCCAACCACCCACCAGTGCCCCAAACCCCTCTAACTTCCAGCCTAACATCCACTCTCAGGTACCAGTGATGAATGTAAACATACCCCCTCCCGCCATTGTTCCCTTGCCAAGCAACTTACCGTTACCCACAGTGAAGCCTGGGCCTGTGGGTCATGGTAGCCATGTTCAAAGGACTCAACAGGTTGGTCCGGCTTCCTCCATGTCTCCCTCCCCCGTCACCTCCCCTGTCCATATGGCCGGGCCTGTGCATGGGAGAATAGAGGCTTCCCCTCATCGCTCACGCTCATCCTCCACCTCCTCTGACCACGGGAACTTTGCAATGCCCTCGGGACACCAGGCCCCATGTGGCACCATAAAGGTTCCTCCTCGTTCCCCTAGATCGGCAATGGGGTCTCCAAGGCCCGCCATGCCCTCCAGCCCCTCCACCAACAAAACCGATGCACTACACCAGTACAAAGACTCCCAGTTGCTACCTGGGATGGCAAATTCAATTGGCACCCAGCAGCACAGCAACCCCATGTACTCCCCCACCTCTTCCTCCTCGTCATCTTCTCTGGCTACACCCAGCGCTTCCCAGAAGGGTCACCCGGGACTCCTGGGGATGCCCCTAAACCAGATCCTCAACCAACAGAACGCTGCTTCCTTCCCTGCCAGCAGTCTCCTGTCGGCCGCAGCCAAAGCACAGCTAGCAAATCAAAACAAACTCAGCGCTTCTGGCAACAGCACTGCTGGCATGGCTGCTGGTGGTGTTGCTATGTCAGTAATGGTGGCAGGTGGCGGCGGTAATGGAGGGGGAGGCGGGCATCCTGGCTCCGTGAGCGGCCCTCGAGGCATGGAAGGACACAGCACTTTAAACCCCATGCTCCCGCCAAACTCTACCATTCTGCTCAACACTCCTGAGGGCCAAAGCGGCCGGGCGGCTCTCAGAGACAAACTCATGGCCCAGCAGAGGGATCCTATGCGCAAACGGAAACAGTCGTCTGGGGGCAGCGCCGTAAACCACGACCACAACATAGTGTACAGCATGCTCAACAAGCCAGGCATGGGAGGACCCCAAATGCCAGGGCCCAGTGCCACTGAGCAGCTACGAAAAGTGGGCCGACTCGGAAACCTTCACCCAAACACCTCCATGGCCCAGCTCCTCCAGTCCATGAGCAGCCAGAGTTCCCACAACCTGGCTGGGAGCGGCCATCGTCCAGGCCTCAGCCCCGGACCAGGGTCCGGTGCCCCAGGAGTCACATCACTACACTACAACGACAGCACGGGCATGGTACCCGGTGGCCCTCAGCAGAACCTCCTCATCCAGCAGAGGCTGCGGGGTCCGGGAGAAACCTTGCAGCACTGCCAGAACATGGACTCCTCTGGGGGCCACCTGGGTCCACGTCCAGGTCAGTTCCCGGACATGATGGCTCAGATGCAGGCCTCCTCCATGAGTAACTGTGGGCCTATGGGGCCAGGCGGTGCACCGGTGGGACCTGATGGCATGCCGCTGGGGCGCCCCAACACTAACCCCCCACCACTATCACACCCTGGCCCCCACCCCTCACAGCTTCATAGCATGGGCCGGACTAACATGGTGATCTCACATGGAGGTGGTGATGGAAGCTGTACCCAGAGCGTCTCTGAGACAGGTGAGAAAATATTAAAACCTACTAGGAGCTGTAGAAATGTAGACATGTAGAAATGAGAAGAAGATATGGAAATGCTGTGGCTAAATTATCAATAATCAATAATCTTAATTACAGCGAAATCCTAAAAAACAATAAGAAATAACCTCCCAAAAATCATGAAAAGCGTTAGCTTGGGCAGGAGGCACATAGATTAATATACTATATTCATTTTCAACAGCACTGTGTTGGAATTGCAGTTTGCAGCAGTAATCCTTGAACCACTTCAGGTGGGCTGCTCTTTGTGTGTTGTGGTGGGTGGAAGACATTACTTTAATGGGTACATGTTAACCTCTTCTGCCGACCCACCCTGACAGAAACTGTATCGGTCACTGGTGAATCATGCAAGGGGATGATGGGACAGTCAGCCTGTGGAGGAGATCATCTAACACTAGCAATGTTTGAACAATTCACCTCTTGCATGAATGAAGTAGGTCTGAATGAATGTGTTGGTAAATGGGTGAATGTTGCTTATAGGGACTAAACAGGGAGGGAATAAAAAGAAAATCTCTTTATGCAATAGTCTAGAAGTCTTAGCCACCCCTCATTTCTTTATATTTTGCTTCAGAGTAGCCAGAATTTCTTGTAATTTTTAAATCTTTAGCGATGGTTCAACAGGCTTTCTGAAAGTCTTTCAAAGTTTTTCTTTGGACATTGGTTTCCTTTTCACTCATTTTCAGTCCAGTCTTTGTTCCTCATGATGAACTGAACCAAAAATGTCAGATTTGGATTCATGACTAAGACCTTTTGCCACTGATCGTAAGTCCAGTTCTTCTGTAATTTGGCATACCTCAGCTGTTTCTCCCCATTTCCCTTCATTAAGAATGGCTTCTTGATGAGGCTTGAGTGCACAGTAGATAGATCAATTGAAGGTTGAGATGCATCTCTAAGGTCCTCTGTCAGGTCTTTGTTGGATTTTTTTTTCCTGTTTCTTAAGGACGTGACTTTCACTGCTGTAGATAGTTTTTAGGCCTGACACTTCTTTTGTCCTCCACTTGTCCAGTGTCCACAGATTATTTTTTGTAAGGATACACTGCACACCATGCTTTAATATGCCACGTTTTTAGCTCTTTTTTGGTGCAAAATGCTATTTTATGTCTGTCTATATCTTTGGTATTTTTCATAGATTCAACTCAAGAAATGGGAACAAATGTAGTGTTATTTGTGACAGGCTGCTAGTATAAAAAGTGCCTAAAGATGCAATTTTTAAAAATTGGTTCTTTGCTAAGTTCTTGGTTATGTTAAACACGACACTGGCTCATTCCTAAAGTTAGGTGCCCTTTTTGCAGCAAAAGCATACCTGGATATAAAAACACAGTGGAGCACTATCAGTCATGGATTGACCTTCCCAGAGCCCTCAACATTATTGAAGCAGTGTGGGGTCATCTTGACAGAGAACAGAACAAAAAGCAGAAAAATCCAAAGAAGAGCTTTGAATGTCCTTCAAGAAGCCTGGAGAACTATTCCTGAAGACTACTTAACCCTATGATACCAGGTGATTGCAGCTGATGCACATGTGACCTGCCATGATCAGCTGGTTAACACTGTGCGTATCACCGCTGAGACGTCTGATGAAACGCACTTTGAAGTACCGTAATTACGTGACCGTTTGTCCTATTGGACAGATTCAAACGGTTTCTGACAGCTGAGAAATTGCACTTCACACACAACATGGGTTATTATGGTAATTGGTGCTGGAAGTTTGCGAACAGCGCGGCATTTGAAGTACTTTGTGTCCCTGATGACACGTTCAGCTTTATAGTGTTAAGGAAATGAGAAGAAAGCTGCTTCAGAGAGTTCAGGCTGTGCTGAAGGATAAAGGTGCTCACACCAAGAATTGACTTTCAGGCTTGTCAGAATTGTACAAACTCTGTTTTACCCTTATATATCATATATGTTTTGGGTTTTTTTGTTTTGTTTTTTGCATGTTTCAATAAATACTGGACCTAATTCATATTTTCCTACCAAAATTGCTTAAAAACAACCAGCCACCTCGGATTAAGTCTGCTGACCAATCACAAGATGCTTTAACTTTGCGTGAATGATGCAGCTCAAACCTCTGTTTCTATTTTGTTTTAGTTTTTTTCTAGAATATATATTTTGCTGAGTTGTCACAGGGTTCTGTAAGTAGTTTTGGAGCACCAAATATATTTAAAAAAGAAAAAAGAATAAGTTTTGTGAAAGCAGAATTAACCCAGGGTCTTCTTGGGTAAGCTGAGAACTCAGGTGTGCGCTAGGAAGGTCATTGAGTGTACACCTGAAGGTCTAGGAGTGTGAGAGGGCCATCTATCTCATTACAGACTGTGCTTTTGGTGAAAAATGACAGGAAAATGTGTGTGAGTGTAATTGCTAACACTCACAGAAACTGAGCAGCCTTAGTTTATGTCCCCTCCTCCCTTCCCTGCGATGAGCTTGCTGAAGATGTGGTTTCTATGGTTATGAGTGAACTAAAACCGAGGGATTTAGGTGATAGGCCCTGAGCCTAGACGGCCAGGTTCCTCCAGTATCTCGGAGCTAATGAGCGGGAGCCCCCTCATCTTTTGGAAGCCGGGCTAATTGTCAGTCAGCCAGTGTTTCCCTTTGTTTTATTTGTATGCTAGCATCAGTCAATGGTGTAAGGAGATGGAAATGGGATCTGCATCATGCTTTAAGGAAAGCAGCCCAGATAGGGCGCTCTAAAGAGCTTCTCCCAGCGAGCCGGTCGCTATAGTAACGATAGACCCTGAATGGAGACCAGAGTGAAGCCTTTGATGAGGGTTTAGGCCTGTGTGTGCGTGTCTGTTACTACTTGTGTGTTACAGTGGAGGTGTGTCTGTTTGTGTGTGTATATGAATGACTGTGTATGTTTTTGAAACCCTTGAAAGGACCTACATCTTTTTTCTTTTTGGTTAATTTCCTCCTCCTCTTCCATGCCAGCTGAGGGAACTGGACTTGCTGTCCCCTCAGTAGAGTTTATGTATTCATTGTGTGTCCATGTGTCCTCGTATGGTTTATAATAGCGATATCACCAAGGGCTGCTGCAGGCCACCTGTTCTTATCACCAGGTGCCCTGTTGGTCTGTTATTTTTTTTCCTCCTAGAGTCAAGTCATTGAAATTCAGGTGGTCTTCTGTAGAGGCCAGGAGGTAGGAATGTGAGAAGAAGCATATTTTTTAATGAGATTATTTACAGCTTGAGGTTTGGTTTTGGTAGTATGGAGATGAAACATATTCAGCTCCTGCCTTTTTAAGAGGGGCATTAAGAAAAATATGAAATATCAGCGAGCACGTCCCATCTGACCTCCTCAGAATTTTTTGTAGTTATTTTTACCATAATTAATGCAAAATTTTACATTCATGCTATGAATATTCTTAGATTTACAGGCCCTCGAAGTACATAGTGGTTGTAATTATTTTTTTGTGGCTTTTCTGCACACAGGAGATATACACATGAAATTTTAAATGGGGTGAAACTGAATCCACTTTACACTAACTTCCAGTGTGATTATTTCAATATTCAACTCTGAGCATCTGACTCATGAGATATATCCTTCTTTCAGAAGCAATAGTGGTTACAAGATGAGCCTAGTATCAACTTGTAGGTTAAAAAATAAGACCTTTCATGTGCTCTGAGCAGCCATCTGCCCCACGTGGTTATATGACTCTTGAATTTGACCCAAAATGCACTTTCTCCATTGAATTATCAACAAACATTCAGTGTAGCAGTGCTTGTTTCTGTTCCTTTCTTTCATAGACATTAAACTGGTGCAGTTTGTCTATTTGTACTATAACATGGGGATATTTTGTGCATGTGTGATCCGAATCTACTGTTCCAATGAACGAGCCAATCTGCAGAAAGTTAGTTTAAAGGGGGACGCACTAAAACTGCTCATGAGTCTCATGTTTTGTTTCATGTTCCTGAACACACAGTTCATAAATTATTGGTGTTTCATCATATTCATTATATTGGTCTATGAAATGACATACCTGCATGTACGGACATGGAAGTTCTTCCGCGTTTTAAAGGCTGGAAAAAGTCAGAAAAGGATGGGTTTAAGCACTGTTAGGTCTACACAGTAAGCCTACTGGGTTAGTTGACTTCATTTTCTTAGATGTCAGCTTAAAACATCCCCTTGTGGGAGTCTCTTGAACATAGGTGATGCAGGCACTAAACACACTTCTTTTGAAATGGATCAGCTTTAACTCCATTTGGACTGCGAGGAAGAAACTAGAGAGTTCCTGCTCACAAACACGAACAAATAGAGTACATTTTCATATCTTAGTTGTCCAGACCCTGGATGAACTGCACTAAGGCTCGGGTTAACAATAAATAAGGATTATTTTGAGCAGTGAATCATGCAGAGCTATTCTAATAGAGACCAAGAATAAAAATATGGAGATGGAAATGAGCATAAACATGATGTAAAATTAAAAAATTATAGAAAATAACATCCCAGTTCATGCAGGGTTTGCTCTGACTGTCAGAAGATGAAACCAATTCTCAAAGCATGTTTGGAAACAGAAGACTATATCCACATTATAATTGAACCAGCATGCAGGCAGGTCTGACTCAACACCATATGGAGTCAAACACTGAAGAAGAAGAGAAACAGCCTGTTGCCTCCACCTGTTGCTTGTTAAATCTGTTTTTTATTTGTTGAGATTATGTTGTCACGTTTTACTATTTTTCTGCTCATTTCCACTGGATAATGTCATTTGGTATCCTGGATGTCTCCTGTTGTTAACTTGCTTAGAGTATAGAAGACAACGTCATGTGCCTTTTGTACCATCTGCTTTATAATATCTTGTGATACATCTATAGTGGTGCCTCTCAGCATTGGGCATTTTACTGGTGAGACACCTGATCAGCCATGTAAATTTTCACTGCTAGATGTCAGTAGATTGCTGTCAGCTGAATTATGTTTTCTTACCCCTCCTAGTTCAAGTGCATAACAGGGTTTTAGCCTGCTAATTGAAGGATGGTGAACAGATAGATCAGTAATTCTTTTTGCATATAAACCACAAGAGTTGCATATATCATGCATTCAACGTGTGCTAGTGGGCCGTTTCTTTCCACTAATGGGTTTGCAGAAATCTTGTAAAATGTGTACACAACAAAAACATTATAATACGATCAGCTGCTAACACTTTCATGTTTTCAGGGCCAGCCACTAACTACGACAACAGGAAGTGACATTTTGCTAGGAACTGTAGTTTTTTGGGGTTTTTTTTTCCTCGACAACACATTAAATTTATACAGTACATTTTAACAGCTGTGACCAGCCTGAGTGTTTCTACTGCTGTTTGTATATAAAAACATTTTTGTTCACACTATATTTTAACATATTTGGATAATAATAACACAATAAATCAGGAATGGATATGTGTTAATTAAGTACTTTGTGGTATTTAACATTTTAATCCCTGTCACCTCAAAGAGTCTGGCTGCCGTTCATCTGTAGTGCATATAGGATCAGTTTGCTGTTTACCACAGTTGTCCATGTCTTCTTACTCTGGAGGAGGCTGTAAAACTATGTGGAAAGGAGTCTGATATGGGTCAATGAGTCAGCAAAGGTCACTTCTGTCTGATGGCAACGTTCGTGAGGTGAATTCAAGGATATCTTGAACTTTTCTGTCGGTAAGCGCTGCTGTTAGTCTCTGTTAGCTGCTGTTAGCTGGCATTTGTGAAGCTTTCTTTGAGGGGGAACTAACATTGTTGAATGCTGAGTGAATAAACTCTCATGTGATGTGAGAATGCAATCAGTGTTTATTTTTAGCACACTGAAGCCTAACAGCCTGGTATAATGTTAGCTCATAGATGGGAGGATTGCATGTCTAATCTGCTGACAATACATAATTGTGACATTATCTGAAAACAAAAAGCATGTTTATTCACGTTGTTGTGTGTTAGAGCCCCTACTTTAGTTGAGCTTGAGGTGAAGAGGATGAGGTGGAAATGAGGGCGGAGAGAGAAATGACAAGAAAGAGATAATTAAAATATACATCTACATATGTTGCCTGTGATAAATATAGTTTGAAAGAGCTATTTGTGATCTTTAACATAAAGTAAATAAGGTGTGCTCTGTTTCCCGATCTCTACACATTCATTCATAAAACATAATTAGGCAGAACGGCGATCTTAGCCAGTGTATTCAAGATGGCGGGTCAACATGGTGGCTCACACAACCAGGTGCCTGCTCCTGTATTTTTAATAGATTAATTCTAAGTTAATGAGAACACATCAATTTGTTGGAAGATGTAATTACACACTAATCAAACATGTCAGCTAATCATGGCTGTGGCCATCATTTTTCCCATTCTTTGTGCTTAGTTTGGCTGGATTTCAGCTGAGCGTGTTTGAGTACGTATTGGAGGGAACTCCCTTGTTTTACTCAGTAAATGCCCACAGTATAACTACTGTAGCAGCAAGAGAATCTCAGTCTGAATGTTTTAATGTTGATTAAAGGTTCTCTAGTTATTAAAATGCTTTAGTTTGGTTTTAGTTTTGTTTTTCAGTGTCACGGAGCTGAGTAAAAACAGCAGTTTTAGAAAGGACACCACATGTTTCATATGGTGAACCATGAAAGTTTGAACTTTTACACAGCTTTGCATAACCACATGGGGGGAAAGCCCGTGAAGATCTTCAAAAAACATGCTCTATGTATGTGACTCAGATTTGATTGCTTGTAAATAATTTTTGAGTGATAGTTGAGCTCACTTAGCTTAAACAAATACACTTTCATGAATTAGAAGATAGTAGCTTGCAACTAAAGCCTCATGCATGGATTTTGGCCTTGGGGTTCTTCTGTTAGAAGCATTACCATTTAGACATGTTGGGAAATGTTCAGTAAATATTGGTGGGTGGGAGCAGGTTAAATAGTGTTTTTGTCACTGAATGGTGGATGTTACTGTCTGAAGAGCCCTGAAAGTCTTTGAAAGTGGCCTAGTCATTGGCGTCTTAGCTTTAGCCTCTGACCATCTGTTTCTATACAGCGAGCGAGCTTTGTACGCCCCCCCCCCCTCCACTCCTGCCATCAACAAATACTCCAAAGTTCATTGTAAACCCCTCCCAGTCCCCCTCCTCTACCACCCAGCTGACCGCCACCCCCATCCCCCAGCAGGCTAAAATCACACCACCCGACCCTCATAACCCCCACCCCTCGCCCCCCACGCCCACCCCAAACAAGCTTCCTGGCAGCGGACAGCACCACCAATCATCACTTGGTTACCAAGGCAACCTCTCCCGGCAACAGCCGTCACTATATCATAGCACCAGCGGAGGACGTGGGGAGGAAGAGGGAGGGGGATGGCCGAGTCATGGCTCTCAGTGTTGGAGAGGAGAGAGAGAGGAAGAAAGAAAAGAGTAGGGGGAAAAAATGGAGAACACACACAGCTGCCCTTCAGCTACATCGCATCGCACCAGCTGCTCCAGTCGCTGCTCACACACACACACACACACACACCACACACACACACACACACACACACACACACACACACACACACACACACACACACACACACACACGCACGCACACCCACACACCCACACACGCACGCACGCACACACACACAC
>VUQK01023470.1:32988-43108 GCA_015106715.1 Bujurquina vittata | reverse complement strand
GTCACATTTCCGATACAGAACTTAATGTAGTCTAGTACCGTCCCTGTGAATGTTTCCAGGTCCTCATGTTCAAATAAGTCCCAATCTGTGTGTGTGAAACAGTCCTGTAGGTCGGAGAGTGCGTTTTGGGGCCATGTTGTAATGGTTTTTACAGTAGGCCTAGCTCTCCGTTAGAGGGGTGTATGCTGGGGTGAGCAGCAGGGAAAGATGGTCGGGCTGGCCAGGTGGGGAGGGGTTTGGCTCTGTAAGCGTGCTTAAAGTTGGAGTAAACATGGTCAAGAGTGTTCTGCCCTCTTGTGGAACATTTGACATGTTGGTGGAATTTCGGGAGTACAGTCTTTAAGTTGGCCTTGTTAAAGTATCCCGCAATAATATGAACACCGTCGGGGTGGGCCCGCTGCTGTTCGTTAATGGTGTTCAGCAGGACAGAGAGCGTCATGCTAACATTAGCATCGGGAGCTATATACACGGCAGTGACGACCACTACTGTTAGCTCTCTAGGCAGAAAAAAAGGCCGACATCTTACAGACATGTACTCGAGGTCTGGGGAACAATGTTTGTCTATTATTGTTCCGTTGTTACACCAGTCCTTATGCACGTAAATACAGAGACCCCCTCCCCTAGTCTTACCTGAATCCTTTGTCCCATCGTATATAATATATAATAGTGTATATAATAGTGTGTGCTCAAATGTGACTTGGCAGGACTGCTTCATTTTATTTATTTATTTATTTTTATGTATCTGTCAAAAAAATTACAGATCCTGATTTATTATTATGCTTCATGCCGGCTTCAAAATTTAATATTTTAAGATATTTGGGTTCAAATATTACCTCAGATTTCAAACTATCTTCAAAAATAATTAATAAACTTTCAGTCAAAAATAAGAAGTAAATATGAAATAATAGTCGTAATGAAATCAGACGAGAGTGAAAAAGGTAAAATAAAGGTAGGCATTACTATAATAGCAATGCATGGCTGAGTAGGCCTACTGTGACATAACCTGGACGGAACAGCAGGATTTTTCTTTTATTATTTACAGCCTGGAAAGAGAAATGCAAAAACACATTATGGAAAGTGAGCTAAAATAATCTGAACTAGTAAACAGCTGATTCCAGACCATGTGGAGTAGTAGCCTGTGCTTCAGTTTCTCACACTCTTTAGGGCCACGTCCAATACCAGCACAATCCAGAAGGTGGCAGCAGTTTACCGTGAAGCTGTTCGCCAACCAAAGAAAATATCAGAAAAGAAGAAAATATTCAATATGTCTGCGCCCTTCAGAAAGGTGGGAATAGAAGTAAGCTGTTCGAAACTAATGTTAATAATCAGTTGCTACACCGTGTTTAAATAATTTGGGACTGGAGCCTGTTTCGCTTTAGCCACTGCTAACGGGACAAAATGAACGGAGGCATTTGGCAGGCTGAACTTTGATTTCAGGATCACACTGACTGAGCTAGCTAGGCATCTTCAGTGAGTTGTTTACCTTCTCAGATTTTAATATCTTGTTTTTGTCGAAATTCGCCTTAAATGCAAAACACCGGCCAGCAGTCAAGTTCAATCAAAGATTTTCTAAATCCGGACGAATAATGTGTTGTTGGGTTTAGCAGTCACACCATTGACTCGAAAGTGTTACAAAATTTTATTTTATTTTCATGTAACTTTAATTTAAAGATACATGAAAATAAAGTTGTCACTGTCATTATATACACACCGAATTAGAGGATTTCCTCCCAGTGTACTGACTCTAACTTATTATCATGTGGGGGGGAATTTATTTTTGTTAAAGCATAAATAAATACTAAATCTGGCATTTTCTGAATGAAATCGGGCGAAATGGACTAGAGGAAGGCAAAACCCAAGTCATATAAGGATCTGTTTGCTACACTGTGAACCTTCCAGCCCCATCTACATGTAAAATGGCTTACAGAAGACTTGTAAACTTTCTGCCGAGAGGAAAAGCGTCTGCCTATAATCTATGGCTACCTCGTTTTCAAAAGCCGTTATACGTCTTGAGCCAAACTGTTGAAAACAGAGCTACAAGGACTCTTTACATCGGTACACCGCTGATGGTGAAATTGCTATCGGTAAATGAGCTTTTTGGCAGGAAGTCCCTGCAGGAGCACCTGAAGAAGACAGAGGCAGAGTACAGCGAATGTTTACAAGCTCTCAATGGCAATGTGGGTGAGGAGCAGAGTGGCGAGGATGAACTGAAGGCCAAGAGGACCAAAGTGTCCCTGCTGGCTCCTCTTATCCAGACCATCAAAGATCTGGACTCCAAGCAAAAAGAGATTGCAGAGACTGAGATGCTCCTGAAAGGTTTGTGGAGAAAGATGGCCAATTACTAAGTCATACGTGCTTTTACTTTGTGAGAGTAGGATCAGGAAGATTATTCTGAGATCATGGTTAAAAAGAAAAATAGGAAAATCCTGGCAACATTTCTGGCTGCATACTGCTCTGATTTCCTGTATGTTTGTGTTTCCCTCAAAGATGAAGACCCATCTTTGCGAGAACTGGCTGAGGTGGAGAGAGAAGGTTGTTTGGAAGATATTCAAGCTCTTAGACAAAAGGTAGAACTGTGATTTTCTTTTTTGTAAAAAGACAGCAGAAGTGAAGACTTTGTGATATCAAATTTTTTTACCAGAACTGTTGTTAAATGTTAATGAGCACACTAACAGTGCTTCTGTTTGCAGTTTCAGCATCATTACACTTGTTACACATTGTCACATCTCTCTTTGTTAATCAACTTGCATCTTTAATCAGATTCTGGATCTATTGATTCCGGAAGAGGAGACTGATGTGAGTGACCTCATCCTGGAGGTCACCGCTGGTGTCGGGGGTCAAGAAGCGATGCTGTTCACTGCTGAGGTTAGGAAATACATATGTTCATGGGTTATTTTAAACTCCTCTTGGAGCACATTTAATATTGGCATTGGAGCACAGCAAAACGGCATCATGAATGCTCCTACTCACAGAAGCATGTGCTACCTGCAATAAAGAATAACGGAAAAGATTTTTTTCTGTATTTACATCCCAACTTTCATGTCCTCCTCTCCTCTTAAGGTCTTTGATATGTATCAGGGCTTTGCTCAGCACCACAGCTGGTCCTTCGATGTCCTGGAGTACACGACCAGTGAGCTAGGTCAGTGAACACAGTCACTTTGATTACAAGCATAATAAAGAGACAGAATCTTCCACACATTTAGTTTTTCAGCTTCATGTTTTTTTGTCGGATTTTGTCATATTTTTTTTTTAAAGAAAATTCGAATTACTGTTGTGATCAGAAATTTACATACATTCATCATGGGCATAAATGTCATGGTCATTCTGGCATTTAATGATCCCTTTGACCTGTTCTTTTTCTGGGATGTAACATCTTTACTGACTTTAAAAAACAAGAATTGGGTGCACAAGTTTGAATTGTATCAGAATTATTCCCTATTATTTATCAGTGGCCTCAATTATGTGGTCATTTTGATTCTTTAGTAAGGAGTTTCTGTTGTTTAGTATCTGTCAGAATCCGTGAACTCACGTTCATGTGTCGTTTCCACATAGAAGGTGGTCAGCTAGTGAGTGAAATACAGGGTATGAGATGAAATATTAAAAAATTATATTTTAAAAACGTTTTCAAATAAAAAAAAGCATGTTTACAAATAAAAGCAATCCTGAGGATTTATTTTTTAAATATTGCAATAACTGATACCAAACACAAGGGGGAGCTCTTGCTGTTCCACAGACATGTAGAGTGCTCAGTGAGAGATGTGTTCCTATACAGCCAGAAAATCAGCACAACTCTTCAACTCAACTCTTTTTTTTAAATATATTAGAACAGTAAGGTTTTACTGGTTGTTATATTAAAACAAACATATCAGGGAAACCAACCTTTTTATGTTACAGTGCTTAACAAATTTACTGGACCACCTGTCATAAAAACAAGAAAACACAAATATTTTAGACATCTAAAATTTGTTTATAATTAAAAAAATATTGTTATTTATTAGGGAAATAACAAACTGAATTTGCATTTTTATACCCAAATTTGAGCCAGTGCACAGGACTTCTCTCAGAACACAGAGATTAATCAAGCATAACATTCAACCACTAAAACAATTTTGTCTGTTCAGGAATGCATGGAAAAACCTTTAATTTGGCATCTTAATCAAAAAGTGATATTTTCCTATATTTTCCTCCTTTTTGGTAAAGTACTAAATTTGAAAATTCATGGATAACAACAATAATTATATTTCAGCTTTAAAAACATAATTTCGAATAAAGAGCTTGTACATACTCTGGCACAAGCCTTACATTGGGTGGTGGTCTAATACATTTTGAAGTATACTTTATACTGCTCACCTATAACCAGGTGGACTACGTTACGCTTCAGCTAGCATCAGCGGCCCTCAAAGCTACAAAAGGATGAAGTTTGAGGCTGGGGTTCATCGAGTTCAGAGGGTTCCTAAGACTGAAAAACAGGGACGGATGCACACCAGCACCATGACTGTGGCTGTGCTCCCCCAGCCCACTGAGGTATGACTGCACTGGATAGATGAATGGTGCAAATCCAAACAAAGAGATATGAGAGATTATTTTATTTTGCCTTGATTCAAGAGATTTAGATGATTTGTTCTAGTTTTAGCTCCTGTTTGCCCATTTTTTTGTTTTGTTTTTAACTGTAATTAAGTAGGTTTGTTGTATTCCACTGCTTATCTAAATATATAAGTTCTGGATTTTGTGTGTGTTCTTGTCAGATATCTTTTACAATAAACCCAAAGGACCTGAGGATAGACACTAAGAGGGCAAGTGGAGCTGGAGGTCAACATGTCAATACCACAGACAGTGCGGTCAGGATAGTTCATCTTCCTACAGGTAAAACCTGCCTGACAACCAAGGAAGGAAAAGTGTTTAAAATGAATAATAAAGTCAATATGAAAAGTAGTGCAACTGAATTAATAGTCAGATTTTTGGTGGTGTTGGTCCTTTTCATGAAACGAATGCAATAAAGTAGATCTGTAATGCATGCTTGTGCATTGGGCAGGTGTGGTAGCAGAGTGCCAGCAGGAGCGGTCCCAGCTGAAGAACAGGGAGAAAGCCATGAAGGCTCTGAGAGCAAAACTGTACAGCATGAAGCTAGAAGAGGAGACCAGCAAACGCTACAACCAGCGGAAAATACAGGTGGGATACAATGAGATACAAAGGTAAACATAAACAGTATGTACTAAAAACTAATAAATACTAAAAAATAAAAGTAAATGTTGCATAACATTTTAGGATGTGGAGTGATGATAGAGACCAGTGGTGCTACAGCAGTGCAAAATAAAAATGACAGCAGCACGAATGTATTCAGAGGTTTGTAAGAGTAACCGCTGAATACATTTATTCTTTGTAAGGGAACAAAGAGTGTGTGTGCTGGGTGTGTGGGGTCCTTCAGGATGCAGGTGGCCCTT
The DNA here is from genome assembly GCA_015106715.1 of Bujurquina vittata. NCBI lineage: Eukaryota > Metazoa > Chordata > Actinopteri > Cichliformes > Cichlidae > Bujurquina > Bujurquina vittata. The sequence continues at coordinate 37,667 of VUQK01023470.1, read as the reverse complement.
TTCCTGCATCTGGAGGTGTAAATGTTCGTGGTGGTGGAGAACCTGACTCCAACAGTCCTCTATGCGACCTTCACCACCCTTTGCAGAGCTTTCTTCTCTGCTGCAGAGCAGCTTCCGTGCCACACAGTTATGCAGGAGCCCAGGACGCTCTCTACCGCAGAATAAGGAGAGGACTGAGCTTCCAAGCCCAGCATGCCTCATCATCTTGAGGAAGTAGAGTCGCTGGTGTGCCTTCATGACCAGACTGGAGGTGTTGTTACCCTAAGTACGGTAGTTACTCGGGTGAATTCCCAAGTAGCTGTACCTGGTGACCACTTCCACCGCAGATCGTCCAGTGGGCAGAGGGTGTCTGGCTCATCTGAAGTCCACAATCATTGCCTTTGTTTTTGCCACATTGATGCAGAAATTGTTCTCTCTGCACCAACCCTCCAGGTGTTCTACCTCCTGCCTGTAGCCTAACAAATAGTACTACTGGAAAGAATAAACAATACAAAATTCTGAAAAAATGGGTAAAAAATGAATGAAAATTGAAAGCCTGCTTCTCCTCCTCCAGATTGGCACTAAAGGCAGGTCAGAGAAGATTCGGACCTACAACTTTGCCCAGGATCGTATAACGGACCACCGGATCGGCATGAGTCTGCACGATGTAAAAAGCTTCCTCCTGGGAGAAGATCTTCTGGACGAGATGAACTCCTCACTTAAGGAGTTTTCCAACCAGGAGACTCTCATGGAACTACTGGGAGAAGACAGTCAGGACGGCTCATAAGTTTGTCTCTAACGGGATGGAAACATCTCTGTACATTTTTCAGATAAGACTGTAATGCTGGTCATTCCTTGACTGCAAAAGCTGTGTGGGGAAAGAGCAAACGATGCACTGCGAAGGGGCACAAGTTTCAACACTCCTGCTAATACCTGTCCAGAAGGGATGAGTGGCATCACAACAAATGTAAAAGTGGCAAATAAAATGACTGAACTGCACAGTTATCATAAAGTCTTGTGTTATGATAACTCATTAGTTGAGAGAAAGAGAGATACTGTAATTGCAACACATTTCGCACAACAAATTCTGCCAGAACACAAAATAAACACAACAAATAGGCCATCTACTGTTATTTTAGTTATAACAGTAGATGGCCTCTCCAGTGATCATCTCATGCACATCTGGCAGCCTTTAAATAAACAGGGTGGTGCCATCCCCTCCTGATCTATGATCCCCACCCCCACTCATGGTTCAAAGAGGTCATCGCAGCAGATGGACCCACATACTTGATTTGGCACAGATTTTACACCAGATGCCCCTCCTGTCAAACCCTCCCACAGTCAGGCTTTGTGGCCTCTCCTGGTCTCAAACCCAAGATGGGTTTTGCATTTTAGGCAAATGTGTTAACCACTACATGATGGAGTCACTTCAGCAGAGTTTATAAAGTTGTTCCACCACTGTGCAAAACAGTAAGTCAATGCAAAATGCTGTTTAATCTCCTGCAGTCCCAAAAATATTATAATATCTAAATTTATATTAGGGCACAGCGGCAAAAAGCCTGAAAATCAGGGATGCATGGGTGGATTTATTTCTGATACAATATTATGACATCATGTGCCCCCTGTTAGCCACGTCATGTTTAAAAATAAATCCTGGAATTGCCCCTGTTCTTGGGATCTGGCTTTAGGATTTTCTCAAATTCAACGAGCACTATGCAGGTATTGTTCTTTCTGTGTCTTTTTGTTTGCAGGATTTGGGGTTTTATGCTTTCTTTTAAATTGAATAAATGATGCAAAAATACATTAAATGAACGACCCTAGATCACGTTTGCACTTAACATAGTAAACAATGTAACTTCTTTTTATTTTATTTGGAAACCCGTTTGGTTTGGCGCTCGTCTTGTTAATGCACTACATCACCCATAATGCTCAGTGCGTTAAGGGAGATTAATAGAACGTGGCCTCATCGCTCTGCTCACCAGCATCGTCCAATTTTCTCCCAGCAGTCGCATCCTGCCCGCAGCTCCGTTGCTACCGTTAGCCAGCTAATAAGGGAGTAGCAAGTCATTTTATTTTTTTTTTAAACATGGAATTTCCTTTTCATGACCCTGCGTTATGTCGTTTAAATAAGTAGTCCGGGAAAATGAATTTGACTTTTTCCCGCGGCAACGTTTGTTCTGCAAGACAAAATTCTCCCTGTAAAGTCAGTTTTTTCGCGGCGTCCTCGGTAGCCGAACAGGTTTAGCAAGTCAGTTTCGATAAGCGATAGGCTCATCTGCCCGCCGACGGTCCTCTGTCAGGGCATATTTGGACAAAGTCAGTCAGATGTTGGACGGTAAAAACATCATCGGAACTCTGACGTTATTACAGCGGGCTGTGAAGTTGAATTACCAAGCTGATCATCAGTCGTGGAAGTGTCAGCAATAGTACGGGAAGGAAGGTCTGCTTTTGGAGGGCGAGAGTTTGGATCTCGCACCGAAGGAAGAAGGAAGAGAACCCGGAGGGAAGAGGGACGCTGGGGGAAAGAAAATCCTGATGCTCAGTGATGGCAAACGAGCCGATTATCCTAAATGTCTATGATATGGTGAGTAGAAACTGAAACATCGTTGTTTTCTTAGGTATTTGCTGCTACATGATCCAAGAACTGTGTTTTAGATAATATTTTGCCATGTCAACAAAGCCAGGACACAGCGCCAAAGCGCATGATTGAAAATGTGATTTTAATTCCTCGGTAGTTGGCGGCACATGTATAATGATGGAAGAAAAGTACTTAAAACAATTTTCGTATAGTTATGAACCCCTCTTCAATTCGGGGTGCTCACACAACGCCACTGCTATTGCAGTTTAATGGTAGTTTCACCTTTTAGTAATTAGTTTTCCTATTTCCCCTCATTTTATTTCAAAACACACAATGAGACCGGGCTGCAAGAGGCTGAATCAAGTGATACAAGCTTTCTTGACGTGTGATGCTTTTAGAAAGGCTTTTGACCATTCGTTTTAGATCCAGCATTGTGTTTGTGCCTGATAAGTGCAGTGCAAGGAGTATCAAGAAAAAAGAAGGAAAAAACTACAGCTGACTGGCAACTCTATATTTAATGTTCCTTTGTTGTGGCTTTATTTAATTATTTTCTTTAGCACTGGAGCAGAACGGGTCCTCAGTAAACTTGTTAAACTAGAGATAATAATACTAATAAACTAGTAAAACTTTACGCTTTAGTCAGTCTTTAACTGAACACAGTATTGCATCTTAAGGATTTCAGTTCACTCTGGACACCAAACGTCTGGCAGACCACAAGAGGATGTGAAAGTCGCCTGGCAGCATCTACTGTAGAAGAAATGTTGTATGCCTCTTTGTTACAGCATGAATGTGAGGTTCAATAATTTGACTCACTATGTTGTCACTATGTAGGGGTGAGTCAGTGGGGGAGGGGTGCTGGAAATTGATGTATTGATGAGTCATTGATTGATATGGATCTACTAAGGCTGCAGATTACATTTAAAGTGGGTCTTGCTTGAGGTTATAAAACATATCGGGCTCTGGGACAGTGTGTGACTCCGGACTGGAAAACCACAACATCCTGTATATGTCCACCAGGTTTTTGCTGCATTTAGATGTTAGTCCATTGTGGCATTGTAAGTCATGACAGTCTTCCTCACTTGAACATTTTAATCTTTGTAAAAATATAAGGTCAAAGTTTTTTTTGTTTGTTTTTTTGACACAATTCTTGGTCCTGATTTTCTTCAATTTATTGATGTCCCTTTTCAGCTACTGGTCAATAGATCTTCAGCGGCTTTAGGTCGCATGGGTGGAAATGGATTATCACTGAAAGCCAGAGTCATTAAGCAGACCTTTGAGAGTCAGTAGAAAGATTATTTCTGGTAAAACTAAAACATTACATTGTGAATTACATTTCACAGGATAACGCAGTGTGTGAAATTATATTCTTTTATGCTTACATCCTCATCCCTCATTCACTTATTTCCTCTCTTCCTTCCTTCCTTCCTTTTCTTTTTTAACTCTTTTTCTCTCTCCTTCTCCTTTTTTACTTTCTTTCATTCTTTCCATTTTTTTTTTTGCTTTCCATGTGACTTGCCATTCTCTGTAAAGTCTGAAGAGCTTTCATCTCTGACTTATTTCCATTCATGTGAGTAGCTGCAGGGGCAGATGCTTTCAGAATGTACTCATACACATCTAAATGACATATGTAGGATTTTTAGTGTTTGAGTTTCAGTAATGGAAACAGAAGGATGCATATTTTACATACAGAAGGAATTGTGGGGTTTTTTTTTCACTTGTGCCTAAAGAACAATTCTGAACCATGCATATTTTTGATGTTTATATGGAAACTTTTGACTCATCTTGTGTTGACAGTCCAGTCTGCTGGTTATTTATTGGTTTGATTTGATTCAATGTTGACCTCAATAGTATTCAGTTTTGCCACATGCAGTGCCAAGCAGGGCTGGGCATATATAAAATATATATATGATATATTTTTTCTTCCCAAAAAGTATAAACAAAAAGGCACTTGAGTCACATGGGCACTTTTTTTTAAACATTCAGCTGTAGATGTAAATGAGATTTGCTCAAAAATAAGCTATTGTCATATTTAAATACTAATGCTTCTCCAATAAGTAAATGCTTTTTTCTCCATAACAAAACACTCACAGCTCTGCTATTAAAATGTAAACGGAGAAGATGC
>VUQK01023463.1:0-12536 GCA_015106715.1 Bujurquina vittata | reverse complement strand
TGCTCACTTATTAACACCAAACCTTTTGGCGGATCATTTAATAAGTGAGCAGGCTGTCCAGTCTGAGAGACAAAGATTTGATGTAAGATGATGAATTATGTTTATGTTATTATTTTTTTTTCTCAAATTTTATAAACAGTTATACACAGCTATAATGATCCGCGGTCCACAATGGTTCTACTCATTGACAGGCATACATGTCTATGGTTCTACCACAGTCTCTCAACGATAAGCAGCGTACTCTGCTGGTACAAAGCAGTCACTACAGAAATGCCCCGCTCCAAACATGGCCGCCCTAGCGACTGGATGGGAGGATGATAAACATTGCTCGGTATCTGTCACAGACCTCATTACTCCATTTGTTCTAAAAATTACTTTTATTGGGCAGCCGGTTGTATATAAATTATATGTTTTGTTTTGGGTTTGTTTGTTTATTTCTTTTGCTTGTTTTGCTTTCAGTTTTCCTGGATTATTAAGAAAGTCTGAAGAGGTAGTGCTAGGTAGCAAAGTTAGCGCAGGAGAGGAGAAGTGTTAAGTGATTTTAAAGATTGGTTTCCTATGCTAATCATTATCATGCGATAATCTAGCGTACGATCGCCCTGGATGGTTTTAACTGTTTTGAAGTGCTGTAGAATTGTTGTTGCTAAATTTGCGCCTGTCCGATAATGGGTGCTGTACATAGAACCTGCCTTTTGCTGTAAATGCACAAGGGAATGGTGGATCTATTATCGGACGCAACTTTGCGGGAGTTTGAAAAAGCACCAAATTTTACACCTGATATTGTTGAGATGAACTGCAATATTATTAATAAGAATTAATAATTAATGTTTTACTAACTAACTGAACATGAGGAGGGTGAGGAAGACCTGCAGCCCAGCGCATCACCCCTGCTCAGCGGTCAAAGTGTGGACCACAGGCTGGCCGCACAGAAAGCTGCACAGTTTCTCAGGGAGGCTGAGAGGAATAGGAGGCTGTAAGTAATATTGCTGCTGCATGTACTGTACAGTGGTCTAATGTCGTTTTTGATTATGCTCCAAAACGGTTTCTGAAATACTCAGAACATTCTATATGACACCAACAATCATACCACATTCAAAGTCACTTAAATCATCTTTCTTCCCCATTTAGATGCTCGCTGTAGACTTTAGCAGGTTGTCTCGACCATGTCGGCTTTTAATTGTAATTTTCTAATAAGCTGAAGTCTGATTATTTGTGACGTATTAAAGAAACCAGCTAATAAACCTCTGTGACTTGCTGAACTTTTCACAGGATTGAAAAGTTGGAGAAAGAGAAGGCGCTAATTGCTCAGTGCAGGAAGAATGGCTGGGCAGATGTGTGCAGAGAGCTCGAAGAGTACGAGAAAGTGCTGGAGGAACAAAGAAACACTGAGAGTAGGTCTTTCTTTGCATTATCCTGACGTTCTCGCCGACATTTCCCTGACATTTTAATGTGGTGAAGTTACAGGACATCTCAGTCAGCACTTTTTTTTCTGTGGTATTAAATACTCTGCTGTGAAGACTTATTATCTGGAGCCAGAGCAGTAAACCATTGTTAAAGGAAACATAAGTCCTTAACTTCTTTTTTTCTTTAGAGAGAAATCTTCAAAAGCAGCTCGTGAGGATTCATAATGGTGTGAGGAAATTTCAGAGACATCTAACTGATGTGAAACCAACCCCAGAGGGTAGGTTTTGAATGCAGCAGTGCTTTTAACTATCAATGAAAAGCAATCACACACTTAAATTCTGTCACTCATTTGTAGTTTACAACTTTTTTTTGTAACAGTCATTTATATTAAAGTGGACCTGTTATGGCTTGCCTTATTTCTGTCATATATATATGCTTTTGTTAGATGCTGCTATTACAGAGAGTAGAGGTTTTCATTAGTAATAGTGATTCCATTTGAGCCAAAAGCTCCGGCTTCCTCTCTAAAAAAAAAGTCCCTTTTAGACAGTTTTTTCTGCTCTTGGATCTGGATGGTGTCAAAAAAATGTGATATCCTTAACCGGACATCTCACTCCATCTGCTATTCAAGCAGGGGAAAGGAGCTGAAACAGCTTGTTTCAGACTAAGAAAGAACTAAGGGGCTGTCCCCAAGCCCAGTATAAAGTGACTAAGGATGATTTTGAACTTTCAATCATGCAAAGCTACTGTAGTGAAGGTCCAAGAATAAAAATCTGGGATGGAAATGAATGTAATAGATCCTCTTTAACATTTGTACTATTACAAAGTAGTGCACTGCTCAATAAAAGCACGGTGACCACAGTGTTATACGAACAGAGTTGTTGTTGACTTTCTGCATCTCTTCTTGAATTTTTAGTGATTGAAAAACTGAAGGAAATTATGTCAGAGGTGGAAATTTCTATCTACAGCCTGAAGGAGGAACAGTGCTCGTGGTAACAGTATACACTAAACAACTTGAAATCCGCTTTAAAAGGCATGAAATACTGCCTTTAACTTAATATGTGTATTGATCTCAATATTTTGTCTGACATTTTTTGCTTTTCATTCAGCTTTGAGGGATTTTTGAAGGAAGAGTGGACGTGCAGACAGGAAATCAATGCTTACGAGAAGAAGATCGAAAACTGGAGCCTTGCTGTCAAATCAAATCCAAATCTACCCACAGCTCCCACTGCTAAGGTGCGTCTCTGATCGTCTTCCTGCTTTCTGAATTTTCTCCGTTGTTTGTTGGTTAGCTGATAAAATTGCAGAGAGATGAGTTTCAGTGAGGAGTCTTAGAATTAGATCAATAAATTGATCTCCAACAACACAGTCGCTTCTTCTGTGATGTGTTTATAATCTGTCTTACCTAGTGTTTGCAATCAATAGAAAAACATTTGTCTTGCTCTCAGTGAATTTTTCAAAATGCACCCCTAATTCATAGCTTTCACTTTTCCAAAAGACCAAAGCACCCAACAGAGACCTGCCTGCAGAAGTCAGAGCACTGGAGGTCTTCCTGCAGAAGACAGGAGGCACTTATGGGGGCTGGGACCAATATGACCATCAAACTTTCCTTAAAGTAAGTTATTCCACTTCCTTTCACTTGCTGATCATGTCAAACAGTCACTAAACACCGCCGCTTAAACTAACAGGCAGACTCAGCAGCTGCCTGCCCAAAGCTTGGTGACCTCAGCATGGTGGTCTATCTGTAATCTGTGTGATTTACAGGTCTGGATAAAGCACAGTGGGCAACCGGCCTACAGGAAAGAAGCCAAGCTGTACCTGCCGGGTAAAACATTAGAGGAAATAGAGGCGCATGAGGACTGGTATCAAGAGCTTCTCTACCTGCAGGACAGAAAGAGAGAGGTAGAGAAATGTGGCAAAATATGTCTGAGCAGAATAGAAATCATCTACTGTAGATATGTTCATGCTAGAGCAAGAAGTCTTGTTTTAACCTGCTCCAGGATGAGTTGCTGCCCCAAATTGAGGGGTTCAGGTATTTGGGGTTTCTTATATTCCTTCTTGTCTTGATGCCATATGCAGGCTATTCAACGATGGAAGGCCAACAAGCATCAAGAACGCCAGATTAGGATACAGACAGAGAGAGAAGAGGCAAAAAGAAGGGAGTTGGAGGCCAAGACCCAGGCCCAGCAACACAGGTTTAAATGCAGCCCAGTTGTAAAATCCCATCTCATGTGATGAGCACCAGGCATGCTTGATAAATTTTTGACGATGCTGTTTGTTCTGTTTTAGGACTGAGGAGAAGAGGGAGATGGCACGGAATCTGGAGGAGTGGAGGGAAGAGAAGAAAAGGAAGGAGAAGCAGGAAAAGGAGCAGAAACTGGTAGAAGAGATTCAAAAGAGGAGACGGGAAAAGGTGCTTTTGTGCATTCGTGTGTGTCATTCTTCTGTAGCTGTATTTACCATCAGAGAACACTTTTATGTGGGTATCTATTTATTTAGAATAAAAAAGAAAATACAGGGTAAAACTGGATTTAAATATGTGCAGGTTGGTGTTCTGAACTGCTGTTGAATCAATTAATGTTTAGGAAGAGCGTCGTCGCCAGCTGGAAGTGAAGCTAACCATAGAGGAGCAGCTCCGACTGAGGAGAGTGGAAGAGGAAAAACAAGAGAGAAGGAGGAGAGAGGAAGAAGAGAAAGAAATAGAAGCCAGGAGAAGGGAGGCGGCAAAGAGCATCAAGCATTTTATTGAAAGGGTATGAAGTGCCAAAATGACAGAGACACAGGAAAACACAAGATGAAATGTGTGTGTGTGTGTTTTAACCCAAGATGCCTGGAGTGACCTCTGTAAAAGGCCAGATTCCAGATATTAAACAGGACGTCTCTCTGGGTTATAGAAAGTGAGGCTGTGATGTCAAAATACTGTAAAATACAAAGCTCGTCTCTGCCTTTCTGCAGGATCTTCACAAGGTGGAGGCAAAGCTCCATGAAAAACAGCTGAGGGAAAAAAAAGAAGAGGAAAGGCAGAGGAGAATTGCTGCCACTTTAAAGGAGAAGGTGGGGGGTTTCTTTTGGAAAAAATTAACAAGTCATTAAATCAGAAAATCTTAAACAAACTAAAATAATGGGATTAAAGTGGGTTTAGGAAAAAAAGGTTGATGTTTATTTTTTTTCTCCACATTCAGATCGATAGTCATGTCCGCAGAGACCCCTCCAGGCTTACGCGCCCCACGAAGGGATGGCAGGAGCGAATGAAACACGCTGGACCTTCGGGAGGAGCGCCAATGCTACAAATGTTTCACAGGTCTGTGTTCCTAAACTCTTTCTGTCTGGGTCAGGTTTTTATTAAGAAACATTGGGTAATAATAGATCAATTATTTCTAAATCACTGAAAGTTTCTTTTTGTTGCAGAGCTGTACCTACTTGGAGACAAGGCCTGTGATGAAGTCAACGGAACAGTCCTGCACATTCAGAATGTTTTCCATTTTAAAGAAAATAAAGATTCATCCAGCCACAGATTGTGACTTTTTATTTTTGGTTTGATTTTATAAATTTTGAGTTCCAATACAGTTTGATTTAAAATTGTTAAACTGTTATTTTTAAATAATTAAGATGCGTCAGCTTCTAAGTTACATTTGCGCTTGAGGTAAATTGAAGTAGTAGGAGCTTTTATTTTGAAACTCCCACTTAACGGAAACGGATTCTCATAGGTGCGAAAGCAAAGATGGCGGAAGAGGAGAACGAGTTTGAAGAATTTGAGCAAATAGACTTTTTACGAGATCGACATGTACGATTCTTTCAGCGAACACTTCAGGTGTTACCTGAGAGGTACGCCTCGCTGGAAACAACCAGGTCAGCTCACCGAAATGAACAAAGATGCTGTAGTTTGTATGTTTTTTGAAGAACTTGACTAGCAGCTAAGCTAACTGTTCTCTACCAGCATTTTTGAATGGAGGCTAATGCTACTTAGTGTAGCATAGCTGCTGGTGCCAGCTTAGCCAAGTTATGGCAGATAAACATATACTAAAACAATGGAGTGAGGTATTTATTAATAAGTGACAGGCCATTATATCATTATTCTTGTCATCGAAAAAAATAGTCTCACTTAGGGGTTACAGTGAAACGTAATGTATAAATGTAACTATTAACTCTATAGGTTGTTCACCTTTTTTGTTTAATTAAAGAAAAACGCCACTTTACAAACTATAAGCTTACCTGTCATTAAAAGGAAATGCGAGAAGTTTACTATAACTTAAATAAAATAAATAACATTTAAAGTAGACACTACAAGTAACACTACAAACTAGTCATTAGATACGATGTTTTTTATATTTGGTTGGTTGGTTTTTTTCCCCTCTAAATACTTATAGTTTTCTGAGTAAAGAATTTAACCAAAAATATTTGAGTCAGTTTATTTTTCCACTGTAGTTTTGAGATTTTGCCACTTAACCCTGTATGATATTATTTAAAGAACAACATGAAAGAGCATGAAACAAAGATGTACCCTGCTGTGTTAGCCTCACCTTTACCACTTTGACCTAGCTGCTTTTATAAGCTAAATTTAACCTGACAAATGAGCAGCTTCAAGTATGAGGTAACTAGGCTGTGAACTATGGTGAGAGGAGGGAGCAGGTGCAAGAGAACCCGAAGAGGTAAAGATATGCTCTATAGAGAAGATGAATGAAATTTCTTAGAAGCAAAGTAGAATGCATGTGTGTGAATGAGAGGGAGACCGGTGTAACAGTGAAGATGCAAAGAACAGAGGGGTCAAGCATCCAAAGCAATAGAAAGTGCATGAGATCAGTGAAGAAGAGTGTGCAGGAAGGGTGAAGCATATGGAGATGAGTGTCAGGTGATTTGTGACAGAAGGATAGCAATAAAAAGTGACAGGGAAGGTAAGATGGTAGTGAGTCCTGCTAAGATGTATGATTTGGAGACTGTGGCGCTGCTAAGAAGACAGGAGGCAGAGCTGAAGATGATAAATGTTCATCGGCAGTGACCAGAATCGACAAGATAAATGAACACAATGTAGGGACAGCTCAGGTTGGCTGAGATGGGCATGTACAGAGGAGGATATATTAGAGATATTATTGAATATATTAGGTGTTGAATAAGGTTGTTGAATATGGATCTGCTGTTGCAATGGAGGACATACAGAAGATTTGTGATGGAGGATATGGTGAGATGGAGGCATCCATTGTGGCAGTCTCAAAGGGGAGCAGCTGAAAAGAACTCCATAAACTAATATAACTGCTCACATCTTGCATTACCTCTGATTTGTTGCGTGCCTTTTTCCCAAACATATATTTAATAACTAAATATAAATTTAAAAACTCACCTTCTTTCTAGGTTGACCATCGTATTTTTTGCCCTGTCTGGTCTGGATGTGCTGGATTCCCTTGATGTCATTGATCGGAACATCATGATTGAGTATATCTACTCACTACAGGTTCTGCCTACTGAGGATCGTAAGTCACAAATTTTCTTACTTATGTAACTATCAAATGGCAGTACAAAAATTGTAAGAAATGTATTTAAAAAGATTAACATGAGGTGGTAGGTCAATAGATAGCTGTTGGAATAACATGTTCTATGTTGACTGAAGCATAATCACGTCTGATAGGTGGTGTAATTATTGTGTAGTTACTTCCTGAATGCATAATGCACAAATTAAGCTGTTGCTTGTTTACCTGGTGTAATAATTCTGCAGTTTTAAACAGTTAATTACTTAAATTGAACCACACTAGAAAAGGAACTAAAAAAGATCTGACTCCTTATGGACATTCAAGTAAAATGAAGGCTGAAGTAGTTTCAAGAGAAGAAAATAGTTACTAGCTAAGATAAGGTGCTTCAGTGTAGGTGCAGAAAAACCCAACCATGAGGGGCCACAAGCCAATGTGCTCCTAGTGCCAGTCTCAAGCCAAGATAAACTGGGAAGGTTGCATCTAAAGTGGCCAACCACAAGGTGACTCCTGTAGTTGTTATAAATAAATAAATAAATTTACGGTTGCGTGGTAAGGAGTTTTTTTATGAAAGCAGAAAGCAACGCAAGCTAAAAAAAAGAAAGCAGTTGTTTTATTAATGTTAAAGACTGGGTGTGTCTCTAAGGTGTCATCAGGATGGGACAGAGACTGGGTTACTGTGGGATAGTTGGGCTCTTGGGAACTTAAGCTTACTGCCTTTTAAAGATTTTTACTTCAGGGTACATTTCAGGATTGGCTTTTTAAGTTTCTCAACTTCAAAGCTGTCAAACTTGAAAGTCCGGATTATGAAACAGATACCGACTTCCAGGTGTTCTCCTCACCCACCCTGTTACAACTGTACCGCCGTTCATCAGGGAAAGTTAGACACTAAATCTTTAATGACTTGTTTTTTTTTTTGTCTCTAACAAGCCAATCTGTGCCATCTGTTTAGATGCCCATTTAGTTAATTATTCAAGACATCAACTGAAATTACAGAGGGATAGCCATGCCTGACTGCTTTCAGTTTTGTCACTGCCATATGTTTGGCGTCGTGCTGAGTTCTTGTCATTAGATGTGTAAAATACAACTTGGGAGGCACTTGAGATTTCCTAATGTGTCATCAGTATGGAAATACATTTCTGGCATAAAATTGCAGGTGTTTTGAGTGAATTAATCTGCATATCTGTACATAACTAAAATCATAACGGTGTTGCACAGCAGATGCAAACTCAACAATAAGTGAGAATAGCACCTGTTACTCAGAAGATAACGATCTGTAGATATAATGGTGATAAATGACCAACAAGTAAAACTGTTGATTTTAGAACAGTTTCATTGTAACATTTTGAAACTCTGCTGAAGCATGTTGTGCAATTTTTGCAGCTTGATGATATTTTGTGTATTGTAAGTGGTGTTTCTGTCATAACCAGGAGATGGCAGCAGTGCTCTTTTTGTTTTTTGTTGAGCTAGTAGTGCTTTCTTTGTTCCAGTTTTTCTTTACCAGTATTTAATGCTGAACTCTACCAGCCATTCCGCTGTTGTTCTTTTTCAGAATCCAACCAAAGTCGGTGTGGGTTTCGAGGATCGTCACATATCGGAATCCCTTACAGCACTAAGGTACTGCCATCGCTTACCCAGCATGTTTTTTTAAAAAAAACTAAATCCTCTCCTTCTTTTGCATTAGTGCTAGGGGCAGTTTCACTAATGTGATCCCTATTTTTCTCTGGTTTTCTGTATTTATGTTAATCCATTTACAAATATTTTGCTATTCTTCCCTGTAGCTGAAGGATTAGTAGTCAGAACCATTATTATTGCATTCACAATCTTTCAGTGGGATGAATATCATCTCATATTTTCTCCAGGGACCAGGTGTGCTCCATCCTTATGACAGTGGCCATGTAGCCATGACCTACACTGGGCTGTGCTCACTGCTGATACTTGGAGATGACCTGAGCCGGGTTAACAAGCAGGCCTGTCTGGCTGGTCTGAGAGCACTGCAGCTGGAGGATGGCAGGTCAGCACACACGCACATATGGGCTTGTACTCTGATTTACTTTGGCGCCTTGACGCTGAATTAAATAGTCATGAGAACAATTAGCAACCTTAACATGAACTTACTCACATTTGATTTCACAGTAGCAGTTCTTAGTCAAAGTCTACAGACACAGGTACCGTACACACTTTAGTACACGGGTTCTCAAAGTGCAGCCAGTCAGCCAGTGGTGCCCCTGGTAATAGATTATGCAGCTAGAAAAGAACACTTTGCATTTAGCGCAGCCACAGTTTGTAACAACATATGAAATAGCAACTCAGAATGAGACAATAGTTTCTCTATAGCAGGGATGTCAAACATTGTGGGCTGAACCATTGAAACTCCCCTTTCTGTGAGTGTAAAGAAGTTTAACTACACATTTAATCCCTGAGATTTCTTAATATAAGAAAACTTAATAAAGAAACGATTTACCATGGAGGCATTGTTTTAAAAAAAAGAAAGAAAGAAACAGACATTTCTATAGTAGAAAGTGAAGAAACAGGAACTTTTCTGTCATTTAATTGTGTATTTAATACTTCTTTACTTTAGTGTAGTATGAATGCCCATAGGGGAGGTCTTATTAATTAGAAAAAGCTGTAAAACTTATGAAAATACAGTTAAAAGTTCAAAATTTATGCCTTCCTTCACATTTTCCAAAGTTGTCCGGTGCGCAAAATTGAAGTCTTTGCCAAGCCGATTCCTGCACCCGGGCCTTATATTTTATAATTTTAACTACTCTGTCCTAGCTGTCACAGCAGACTAAACCTTCCTGAAGTGGCATTCATTGTTGACGACGGTCTTTGCTTGTGGGAACTGTGACATCACCATATTCCTTTAACTATTTATAGCCGTGCTTGCGGCGTGCTGTCACAGCCCAGAAACATTAATTAAATTACTGCATAAGTGCTGGAAGTGGAATAGAAGAAGATGAAATGGGCAACAAGGCAATCTCGAGGTTTTTAGCTCATGTCATGGTGAGATGTCTGCCATCAGTCCACAAGTCACAAGAATTGCTACTCCTACTCTGTGGGTCAGAATTTAATCAACCTTGGGGTCACGTTTCCATTTTCTAAAGAATTTTAGTAAAATGTTAGCAAAAATTGCACACAATGGGTGTTATCACCTAATGGGTGTTCACCCAAGTCTTGATCAAGGTTACATTTATCATAGCTACCATTTCTACTTGTACTGTTTTCTACAGAACGTCCTATGCTTTCCAGCTGGAAATATCTCTGCCTTCTGCACAGATTTATAACTAAAATATTGCTCACCAACAGTTGTGGCATAACTTTTGGCACGCCAACATTCATAAGGGCGAAAGAAAAAAAAACAGCTGAAAAAGAAAAGTAAACAACATTAACCAACAACCTCTGAACACACACACAACAAGCAAGTCGCAGCCAATGACTTAGCAGTTTTCTCAGAGTTTTTTTTTTAAATCAAATTCAGTATAATATACATAGTGAATATGGACAGCGAGCTTATTTACAGTTGTTTAGATAACTATTGTGTCTTCACTGTTTCCTCTTGCTTCCAGTTTTTACTCAGTGCCAGAAGGAAGTGAAAATGACATACGGTTTATCTACTGTGCAGCCAGTATCTGTTACATCCTGGATGACTGGTCAGGCATGGACATCCAAAAGGCTATTGAGTACATCCGAGCAAGTTTGGTGAGTAGATGTTAAAACAAAAAACAAACAAACAAACAAAAAACAAACTAAAGTTACAAATGTGTTAAAAATTTGAGGAGAGTGAGAAATGTAGCTGCAGTCTTGATAATTGAGTGCAGTGAGACCAAGCCAACAGGGAGTAAACAACCACCGCTGTTTGCGCACCATTCAAAGCAACGCACCAACATTTGAATGAGAACAGGCCACCCACCTTCAGGAGGTGGCACTCTGCCTAGAAATACTTCATTTATAATAAATGGAGGGGTTAGAGCAGTGCATTGTGGTCTTGAAGCTGTCGCAGTGTTTTTCCCCCAACCCACCAGGAGAAGTTCTTTTGCACCCAAGTGATCTTTTTATCAAACTGTTGACTGATTTTTAACTCAGTCCCTTACTTCAGCCTCAGTGTGTGTTTGTTTTTCCCTCCATCAAACGTTGGGTTCAACATATCAAAGCAGTTGTACAACTCAAGCTCCCAAAGCAGAGAGATGGTCCCATTAAATCTTTAAACTTCAGTTTCTATATCAGGATGAGCTCATATACTTTTGACAGTTAACACGAGGGGTTTTTATTATATAGTTTATCATTGTTTCACAGGTGTGTAAATAACGGGCTCCGTACTTTTGGGTGGATACCAAAATGTTTTTGCAAAGCAAGTAAATTATTGGTGAATGTAAGTATACCAGAAGCACCGGATGGTGGGTGGGTATGGGCCAGAGGGCCTGTTTACAAGCCACACTCAAAGTTTCACCTATATTTGAATGGTGGAAGGTATTCATTTACAAACCTTATTGTTGTGGTGTGATCCGACCATACAGAGGGACAAAACACTGTTAGCTTTTCCCATGTACCATCTGTTGTTTAGTCTGCATATTTTGTATGAGCTGTTGATTATAGCAGGTGGTGGTTTCCCATAAATATGCTTTAAAAAATGTCTGTTTCATGACAGATCCAGCTTCTTTTAAAACAAGAGGGTAACCTTATCTGGGCTTGTGAAACATACTCGAGGTTCCCATTTGTAATCTCAAAATGAGGCCACAGAGCCTGTTCATTCATTGCAGTCAGTTATTTTGAGCAGCTTTGTTCCATTAAAAAGTTAGAGCGAAATATTAGGTAAAATCACTGCTGCTTTTTTCATTAAAAGATGGATATGCCGTAAAAGCATAGATTGCAAATATGCACCCAAGGCAAATTTTTAAAAATAGGCTAT
Organism: Bujurquina vittata; assembly: GCA_015106715.1. NCBI lineage: Eukaryota > Metazoa > Chordata > Actinopteri > Cichliformes > Cichlidae > Bujurquina > Bujurquina vittata. The sequence goes on along the minus strand of VUQK01023463.1, from coordinate 767 downwards.
TTTAATTATCCTTATAGTAGAGTTGGAAGTCTTCTGTCCTTCTGTTCATTCCTCAAACAAACTACAGCACAAACCTATGATGATTCATGAATGTATTTAAATTTTTTAAGCAGGTTGTCAGTGTACAGTGTAAATAATTTTGCAGCAGAGTGATGTGTGTGTTGTTGATTTTTTTTGGGGGGGTTGCTGTTTGCCATTGCCCTGCTGCTCTCGAAGGGGACGGTCGCATCTATCTCTCTCTCCCGCCCTGACTCACTTACACACTGACGAAACAAGAATAAAATCAAGCTATGGATCTTGCGAGCTGGGCCCTGAACACCACTGATCGCATTTTCTCCACTATGAGAACGGGAAGAGGGGAGCCCGCTTGCCCTAGTGGAACTGACCCGGTCGGCTATGTCATCGACTCATGGAGTTCCTTGACTTTCAGTTGAGGATGTAGAAGACGTCTACATATTCGGATTTGTGGTAACGGGTGCTCTCCTATCTGGCCTTGGAGGATACCTGCTTTACCGGTAAATCGAGAAAAACTGGATTGCAGCTCGTCACCTGCCGAGAATGCAAGTCCAATTGGATGGGCTTTGTAGATCTGTACAGACTCTGACTCAAAACCTGGGGCCGCAGGCTGGACGTATAGTCTAGCTGAGTATGTGCCCGCAGGTGTGACAAGGATTACACCTGGAGAGAACGTATGGCTCTGCATAGCAAAGGTATGGCACTATAATTCGGACAATTGGATTGAAACGGGTTACAGTGGACTGAAGGCC
>VUQK01023454.1:1198-17978 GCA_015106715.1 Bujurquina vittata | reverse complement strand
TCTGCAAGGACCGCATCCAGAGACAGCTGGAGATCAGTGAGTGCACAACATGCCAACAACATGCCAACAACATGCCAACAACATGCCAACAACATGCCAACATCATGCCAACAACATGCCAACACTGTGCCAACATCATGCCAACACTGTGCCAACAACATGCCAACAACATGCCAACATCATGCCAACAACATGCCAACACTGTGCCAACATCATGCCAACACTGTGCCAACATCATGCCAACACTGTGCCAACATCATGCCAACACTGTGCCAAAAACATGCCAACAACATGCCAACACTGTGCCAACAACATGCCAACACTGTGCCAACACTGTGCAAACAACATGCCAAACTCTCCTCAAGTCTAAGGAGCATTATCAGGAGACGAGCAGCCAAATACAAACAAAATTCAGGAATTTTTTAGTTTTACTGTTTAAATTAAAAGAAAAGGTTTTTTTGTGTATCTCTTGTGTATATCAGCACAGCTGTGCAGAGGTTAGAGGTCACTGGTCAGCATGAACGTTCTGGTTTGGTTATTCTGAAGTGAGCATTTGAGAACAGACAGAGCTTTGAGTGCTCAGTCGGACTAGAAAAGCAGTATGCAGCTCAAATGTCCATCTTGAACGGCTGATTAGCCAAAATATTTTAAAAAATGATCAATATTTATTATTTCAACATCAGAGCTGGAGTGCAGGAACTATAAACGACATAAAGCCTTGTTAAATATTAATGACGGCCACACAGACGCACTAATTCTTCTTTATTTGGTGACCTTGAAAAACAAACTAAAAAGAACCAGCAGTAACCCCCCCCCACAGTGCAGCTCCACATTAGAGGCCATGATGCAGTTCCTGCAGCAACACCTCCACTGCTGCTGTCTGTGTGTGAGGCTGGAAACACGTTTTCTTGGACTGTGACTCTTTGACGCGAGTGTCTGTGAGGACGGGCGCTCTGCGGCGCCCCTGCTGGACTGCAGGGGAACTGCAGCTTCGGTCTTCAGCCTCTCAGTTTGATGGCTGGCTGTAAATAATAAATGAGGTCAACTCAGTCTGCAGATAAACATCACAAGACAACACACACAGCTTCAAATAGGACTAAAAGGCAGACCCACACACACACACTGATGCAGACAGATAAACACTGCAGAGGCAGGAGTGCAGCTATTTTTCTCTCAGCGGTCCAACAGCAGCTGACCTTCACACAGCTGCCACGGTTACGCTGCATTGCCAAAAGTTTGTGGACACCCGGCATGTGTGATAATCGCCGCACGTTTATTTAAAAAATTGAATTTATTTGGGTTTTTTTGAATGGTTGTACATCACACGTGTCTGGCAAATGTACAAAGTTAATCTGGAGGTTTTCGGTTTTTCAGTGCACGAGGCTCAGCTGTGCGATCATGCAAACTCCCTGAATTATGTTCAGGCCTGTAAAACAAGCAACATCAGGGCGGATTTTCAGTCTTCACCTACACAACTGTGCACATGACGTCCTATAGTTACAGATTGTTGTGTAATATTCACTTCTGACGTCTCCTACCTGAAAGATTATGTAGGCAGATCTGAAGGTTGCATCGTGACTGAAGGGGTTAACCCTTCGGTCACTCCAGCTGTACAGATGTGATATTTAGCATGTCTGCTGTGTTCTGTTGTGTTTAGCTCCTTTTTGTGTAGTTTTGTTTTGTTTTGCTTCTCAGATTGTGTTTCTTAGTTCTTCTCACTGTTTAAGTTCTCAGTTTGTAGTTTTGTATCCCAGCTTGAGTTTAGTTATTGCTTTATTCTGTGTGCCTGTGTTCTTGTGTTTGTGTGTCTGTGTCTTCCTGTCTTCCCGTGTTCTTGTCTTAAGGGGAAACACAGGGACAACTGCTGTCCCTCCCTCTTGTCCCTGTCGTCCCGTGTTGTCAGCAGCCGTCTGTTAGTCATATGTGTAGCTTCCCTGTGTGTCAGGTGTCCATGTGTACTGTCTGCGTGTGTGTTATGGTCGGTCACTTCCTGTTTTATTTTGACAGTCCCGTCTTGTACTTGGTGTTTAGTTTTTGTCTTTGTCGGGTCCTCGTCATTGTGAACGTCCAGGTTGATGTTCCTGCTGTGTGTTGTTCATTTTGGAGTTTTGGTGTCGCTGGCCCCACTGAGGTCCCACACGATGTTAGTTAAATGTTTCCTATCGTGAATTTGAATCCACTTGAACTACAGCTATTGGTCCACGGTGTGGTGAGGAGACAAAAGATGATTTTCTGTCACATGGTGAGCAGTCTGTTTGCTGCAAGCAATTTATTAATGCCAGAGGGAAGAATCTGACCCTGAGCCGCCAGCGCCTGTAAATGCTGCAGTCAGTGATGTCATGGGCTCAGGGTCAGACATTATTACAGTGATTTATTTGTTTTTTATTATTTATCAAAGTACTTCTAGGATTAGGGTTTTTGTAGGAACTGGGTGACTGATGTGTTGAGGATTGTGGAATTTTGTGTAAAATATTTGCCTATTTTTAATGTTTGATTTGACTGCAGTTTCCCGACGTCTCTGTTAATGTGGGTGCTTTCTCTTTGCAGCTGGAAGAACCACCACCAACGAGGAGCTCGAAGACATGTTGGAGAGTGGCAAGCTGGCCATCTTCACTGATGATGTAAGCACCGCACCTGAGCCCACCTGGGTCAGTTTAACCTGTGCAATTCTGCATCCCCTCAGCAAGTGTCTGGGATTCAGAATGGCCACGAGGTGCGCTGACACATCAGGTGAATACGGCTATTGTCACATGACAGAAAGGAGGAGGATGGGTATCATGGGAGCTACAAAAGCTTTTATTTTGAAGGAGTTTCCTTACATTGCTCTTGCTCCTTCAGATTAAAAGCGTCCGTGTTTGCAGGTGACTCTAACTGAACACTGACCTGTCAATCAACTCTGAGCTCCTCTGGTTGAAACCAAACCCACTTGTGATGTCACAGTGCAGTGACCAGGACAACCAGTAGAGGTCAGTAAGAAAGAGTTTCACAGCAGGTGTTCAGTTACTGTACACAGGTAAGTCATTCTGACCAAACCGGAGGTCAAAGGTCACAATTTTATCCAAAAGAGTGCAAAGGAAAATGTTTTGTGCTTTTAGAAGTTTTAACCTGTAAAATATTTAATTTGTTGTTGTTAAAAACATTCAAATTAACTTCAGTACGGCTCAAAAGAGTTTTCACATTAAAGGCCTTTCAGGGAATCCGAGGACGCAAATTTTACCACTGAAAACATTTTAATTTGAAATGCATTCTTGACTTTTGTATATTTTTCGTATATTTTCCTTTAAAAACAAACTAAAGCAGAACCTTTTTTTTTTTCACAATAAAACCTGGTGAAAAGTAGTTGATGGGCTTTTATTGTGAGAGATTTGCAGGTTGGCGAGTACTCATCCATCCAAAAGTAACTAAAAATAAAAAGTTAACTTTCTGGTGGCTTTTTTTTTTCAGTAAAACTGGCTGATAGAATTTTAATTTGAAGGATTGTCGGTGTTAGGCTGTACTGACATAAAATCAATAAGAAAATCAAACCTTTCTGCAGAGTTTTTCCAAAATAAAATCATTCCAGTGACTTTCAAATCGAAAGACATCCAGGAGTGATGTTTCACTGACAGCAATTTGACTGCAACCCAAACAGTAGAAAACCTTTCCACAGAGATTTTTAACAATAAAATTCATGCTAAACTTTTAATTTGCAATATTGAAAATCAGAAAAAGGGTGCTTTAATGTGAAATACAATTTGAAAGGTTTATAGGAAGTGCTGTGCTGTGTGAGTAGCTTTAATTGTGATCAAAAGAATGGCGAAGTGGAAGTGAAGTGATGGAAAAGAGTTTTATGTTTTTTCATTCCTTGGCTCCAATCAGGAGTCACTATTCATCAAGTCACAGAAGAGAACTTTGGCATTATACATACAAAGAAATGAATCATTATACATACAATAAAATTCTGTTCAGCACAGCCATTGAGGAGGACAGACATGGCCAACATACAGGAGGGAGGTGTCTGCAGCCGCTGCCTCTAAGGGCACCGCCAGCACAATCAATCCCAGGAAGAAAAGAAAGCAAGAGAAAGTGAGGCTAAAAAGTTCCTCTTGTCCTGTGCTCAATGAGAGCACCGTACCAGGATCCAAAAAGCACCTCAGCAAAGCATATAGCACATTTAAAGCCAGGATAGCAGTATGGTTAGGTAAGGGGGGGTGCCAGAGAGGGTCTCACACTGGCCCAGGACAGATATGGTTACCATCTCCTCGCTGTGCAGAACCATATGTTATCTCCAGATCTGATCCCTTTTCACCTGCCGGCACGTTCGCAGCTGGACTACTCATCCAGCTTTCGGCTCAGGTCCATCAGGCTTTGAGTCTGAGCCGGTACTGCTCCGCACAGCCCGTCCATCTGGCTTTGCATTCTCAACAGATGTCAAGCTCCTGCCCAGATTTTCTTGATTTCCTGGCTTTACCAAAAAGCAGAATATGTAAACACCTTCCATTTCCTCAACCAATAGCGCTGAGAGACACACAGGTCTATCCGAACGGGTCAGTTCCACTAGGGCACACGGGTTCCCCTTTCCCTGATCTCGTAGTGGAGAAAATGCGGTCACTGGTGTTGAGGACCCAGTTTGCTAGATCCTTGTTGCTTCTTAATCTTGTTCTTGTTTTGGTCAACGTGTAAGCGAGACACTTACAGCAAGCAGGAAAAATGGGAGGGCAGGAGAGAGATAGGATGCGACCGTCTCCGTCAGAGAGCAGGAGGGAAAGGGAAAGTTACACTGTCATTAAAGCTTTTGTGAGCCACTTCAAACATCAGAGTAGTGATTTGTGTAACCCTGCCCCACAGATCAAAATGGACTCTCAGATGACAAAGCAGGCCCTGAATGAGATCGAGACCCGACACACTGAGATCATCAAGCTGGAAAACAGCATCCGCGAGCTGCACGACATGTTCGTCGACATGGCCATGCTGGTCGAGAGCCAGGTACGTCCCATGATGCAACAGGAAGGTAGTGCAACCCAGCAGATGCTGACTGGGCAACACAGATTAACTTCTGCCTGCCGTGTGTTCACAGGGAGAGATGATTGACAGAATTGAGTACAATGTGGAACACTCTGTCGACTACGTGGAGCGAGCCGTCTCCGACACCAAGAAGGCCGTCAAATACCAGAGCCAAGCTCGCAAGGTAGAGTGTCCAGAATCCCGGATGATCTCTGTTACGACTAGCACTGCAGCCTCTTACACATAGTGGGGAAAATAAGGATTTGATACATTGCTGATTTTGTAAGTTTTCCCACCTTATCGTAATTTATCTCTTTATTGTATATTTGTAATATTGTGTTACAGTATTTATAGTTATATTGTTTTTTATGCAAGCACCAAGTACCGCAGCAATTTCCAAATGTTGTGAACCTCTTCACACATATGGCAATAAAACTTTCTGATTCTGACCAACAAAAAATGAAGAGGTCTGAAATGTTTATCAAAGGTACACTTCAACTGTGAGAGACAGAATCTAAGAAAAGACCCAGAAAAAATCACATTGTATGATTATTAGTATTTTTAAATAAATAATTGCATTTTATTGTATGAAATAAATATCTGATTACCCACCAACCAGCAAGAATTCTGTCTCCCACAGACCTATTAGTTTTTCTTTAAGAAGCCCTCCTATTCTGCACAAATTAACCATTAGTGAATTAATTCAACCTGTTTGAACTTGTTACCTGTATAAAAGACACCTGTCCACACACTCAATCGCACTCCAACCTGTCCACCATGCCCAAGACCAAATAGCTGACTAAGGACACCAGGGACAAAATTGTAGACCTGCACAAGGCTGGGATGGGCTACAGGACAACAGACAGAAGGCAACAACTGTTGGTGCAATTATTAGAAAATGGAAAAAACACAAGATGACTGTCAGTCTTCCTTGGTCTGGAGCTCCATGCAAGATCTCACCTCGTGGGGTAAGGATGACCCTGAGAAAGGTCAGGAATCAACCTAGAACTACTCAGGGGGACCTGGTCAATGACCTGAAGAGAGGTGGGACCACAGTCTCAGAGATGACCTGTAGTAACACACTATGTCGTCATGGATTAAAATCTTGGAGGGCATGCAAGGTCCCCCTGCTCACGCCAGCAAATGTCCAGGCCCATTTGAAGGGGTGGTGTTGTTGGCACATGTTGGCACATGCACCTATTTTAAAGGGTCTTGTTGGTTTTGTAGGATTTTGGTTCAGTAGGATTCTGTAAATAGATAAATAAATAAATAAATAAATAAATAAATAAAGTACGCCAATGACCATCTGGATGATACAGAGGAGGCATGGGAGAAGGTCATGTGGTCAGATGAGACCAAAATAGAGCTTTTTGGTCTCAATTCCACTTGCCGTGTTTGGAGGAAGAAGAAGGATGAGTACAACTTCAAGAACACCATCCCAACCGTTAAACATGGGGGTGGAATCATCAAACTTTGGGGTGCTTTGCTGAAAAGGGGACAGGACAACTCCACTGTATTGAAGGGAGGAAGAATGGGGTCATGTATCATGAGATTTTGGCCAAAAACCTCCTTCCCTCAGTAAGAGAATTTAAGATGGGTCTTGGCTGGGTCTTCCTGCACCCCAAACACACAGCCAGGGAAAGTAAGGACTGGTTCCATAAGAAGCATTTCAAGGTCCTGGAGAGGCCTAGCCAGTCTCCAGACCTGAACCCAATAGAAAATCTTTGGAGGGAGCTAAAACTCAACGTTGCCCAACGTCAGCCCCAAAACCTAAAAGATGTGGAGAAGATCTGTCTGGAGGAGTGGGCCAAAATCCTGCTGCAGTGTGTGCAAATTTGGTCAAGAACTACAGGAAACGTCTGACCTCTGTAACTGCAAACACATTTTCTGTACCAAATATTCGGTTTTTCTATTGTATCAAATATTTATTTCATACAATAATTTTGCTTCTCACAGTTGAAGTGTACCTATGATAAAAATTACAGACCTCTCAATTCTTTGTAGGTGGGAAAACTTGAAAAATCAGCAGCGTATCAAATACTTGTTTTCCCCACTGTATAAAAGATAAAGCAAGTCAGCCATCTTTTTACAAAGGAGTTGCCCCCTGCTGGCCACTACAGCCAAGAGTAAAAACTTTTGTCCCAGACTTCAAGACTTGTTCTTCAGTCGTCCATAAACATCATAAAGTTCCCTTTGCGGTTAAACCATAACAGCACCTCTCTGCTTTCTCTTCGCCCTGCAGAAGAAGATCATGATCATCATCTGCTGTGTCATCCTCGGCGTGGTCCTGGCGTCGTCCATCGGTGGCACGCTGGGCATGTAAGATGCTCTGCCACCTGCTGCCGTGACGACTAAACACCGACTGACCGACCGTCCGACTGACAGCCAGCAGAGAAAAGAAATACCAACGACAACACAAAAACTTGAAACACAAATGCAAGACAGTTAACCAATCAGCTAGGAAGAGATAACAGTCCAATCACAGATAAGAGGAAACACCACGGGTTCGGGTGGGGTTCAAAAAACAAGAAAAAAATGCCATCACATTATAGCTGACTGACTACACAACATATACAAAAGAGGGTACAAATAAACCTATTTATTACAGATGTACATGTAAATGTATTGAACATGAAGCAACACATGGGTTAGCTACCTGTAAAAACCAATGACCTATAATATGACATTTGTTTGTTTGTTTGTTTTGCCTCTTTTCTTATTTTTTAAAAGTTTCTTTCGTTTTCCGGAGTCTCCAAGGACAGTGATGGTGATGGCTGCTGGGTGGGAGTTCTGCCCGTAGAGGCTCTGGAGCTTAGCGCTTTTGGGAACAAACTTAAAATAACAAAAACAACTTTTCCATCACATTCCTGAACTCCGGAGTGTTCTGGAGCTGCGCTCTGGAGCACATTCTGTTCCAGAGCGCAGACAGGAACAAGCAACCCGAGGTCCAGAATGTTGGCCCGCAGAACAAGCACCCTCCGGCTTTGGTAGAACCAGCTTTGTCCCCTTGTTTCTGAGAGGGAATCACCGTAGGCTAAGCTGCCTCTTTAGACCACCTCTCATTGGTTGCTCACTCCTGTTCACCTCAGTCAGCCAATGAAATTAGCTTAAACTGGTGAAGCCGGACCTGCCACGCGCCATTTAGAACTCGCCAAGGACGTTGCCCGTGACACGCTTCCCTCTGAGCTATTTTTCCAAACCAGCTGACTGGTTGGGAAAGGGGGAGTGTCACCACAAAATGGCAGGTGTCCACGACAAGAACCTCCCCTTTTTGTCACGCCTATCCAACCAAAGAGCTGGGGGAGGGACGTCCAGCTAAATTTGATTGGCCAGCGGCAGAAAGGAACGTGATGCTTGACTGACAGGTGAATGGTGGGGAGGAAGGGAGTTAGGAGGTTTCAGAGGAGCATGGGAGGAGCGGGAGAGTTAATCTATGCAGTTTAGAAAAACATGAGGACGAGTTGTCCTGCCTCCCCATAACTGAGACAGCCAATGAGGATTGGGCATTTCAATGAGCTGACCACGCTGATTGCTGTAGATCCATAGTAGTTGAGGCTGGTTGTCATCTCGAAGCTGTCACAACTGTTCTTCTGGAAGATTCTAAAAAATGAAGAGAACGCATTAAAAAGTAAAGAAGAAAAACAAATGTAAAAAGAACACTAAGAAACGCTGGTTGCCCTGATTACCTGAGTGTCGCGGTGATATCGTGGCTTTTTCTGTTTCTTGATGGGGAACGTTTGTTGCTTCGTTGTTTCCGTGGTGCTGCTGTTTTGGTGCGTGTGACGCGTCCCGTGACGTATCGGCCTGACACGATTTAGCTGTTAATGTTTAGTCTGTACATTTTGAAGCATTCGCCCGAATCCTACCTGCAGCCCCGAGTGTGAGTGCGTGTGTTTGAGGACTGTGACTTTTCATCTGCACCGTTTGAATGCCTGAGTTGCACAGGTGCTACTGAACAGCAGAAGGTTTTCCTATTGGTGGATTTCCTCTGTGGAAGGTGGAACATGTGACACGCACACATTCATGTAAATTCCTAACGTGCTGCATTTGATAGGAACTGGGAACTTGGAATTTCCCAAAAAGAAGAAAAAATAAAAAGGAAACTCCACCAGTGGGGATCTCTTGCTTGCTTGATTAATATGATGCTGGTTAAGGGTTAAAGTGAATTCAAGCTGTGTTTGTTGCCACCAAAATACCTTTCTCAGCTTTTTCACTGTTGTGCTGTCAGTAAAGCAAACCTGACGAAAGGTCGAGCGCTCGGGTGTCATTTCCAGGTCTGGTTTCCAGCTTCCACAGTCTATCAAATGCAGCAGCAGCACATGCATGAACATCACATTTGACTTTTCATGCAGACACACTGGAAACACCCCCTCTAACCGTGTTACATATCAAGCCAGTGACTGCATTGCTTAGCATGCTATAGTGTTAGCTCGTGTTTTGTGTAGGTTACGTAGAAGCAGCTCTTTAGAGATTGGCAATCAGTTTTTGTCCTTTTTTTAACGTTAAAGGTATTTTTTGTGTGTCCAGATTGGCACTGGGACAAAGACAGCTGAAGATGTAAAGTAGAATTTGCTGCATTAGCAGTTAGTGGTGTGTCTGCAGGACTATCGCTCTTTACACGAATGAGAGTGCCAGTTAAACATAATTATAACTGAGTGAAAGACATACAGGACTCTGTACTATTAAAGCAGACCTGGGTTTGTTTCCAGTTTTACATGAGGCTGAAGATCACGACGCCACCTGTGGCTTTGAAGAGGGAGGTTCGTCTACGCTCAGGCTCTGTGATACGGAGGTTCGTCCACTTCTGTTGAGGCCTCTGCTGGATGATGTCTCCAAATACCACCTCAAACTCCACAGAGTCACCTCACGCTCAGTGTTCATAAGATTAGTTTTGTTTGATGGTGTCTTTTCTGCTTTAATGCAAAAGCTATTTCAACGGGACTTGTTCTGCTTAGTTCAAGCTCTAGATTTCTTTCTGCGCCCTGACTGATCTTCTTCTGCTGCTTCATACAGCCCCTCAGTTCTGAAACAAGCCCCTTTAGCTCCGGACTGGCCAGCTTTGGGAAGCCTGTGGAGAGCCAGCGCCCGGCGCTGATGAGCACATGGCTTCAAACGTCCCTGAATTTCAGTTTTCTATTCGTTTTTTTCTGAGCAGTTACTTTTAAGTTCAGTTAATTATTTGAAAATTTTAGTATGAATATCTGACTTTAAGATTATTTGACAGCTTTCAAGAATCTTTGTTTATAAGTCAAAGCTGTTTTTTGGCTTTCTTGCTCTTTAGAAATCTGGAAATCAGGAAGCTAACATTATGGACTGTTTGACACTTGGCAAATAATCGCTGTATTTGTCCGCTTTGGCCAGAATTAGCAACTGTCAGAACGTAGTCAATGTTTTGTGGAATACGTGTATTTTCTTGCCAGTCACAGTAGTTATCATTAGCTTTAGATGTCTGTGGTGCTGTATAGACGATTGTTAGCTTAAGGTTTGGAGACGAGTGCAGTTTGTTTAATTCTTTGGCTTCCGAAAACCAAAACTTGTGTGTTCACCAAAGCTTCGCAGACCCCCCCACCCCCACCCGACTCCTCCAAAGAGTAAAATCCAACAGATGTCTGGTCATGTGACTTGTCAGTAGATTTAGATCAATCTTGCACTTTTCTCTGCTGTTGTGTTGTTGGCTTCATTCTGGTTTTAAGAGTTTTCCATCTGGCTTTTCAAATGTAGGCCAGTGGATCAAATATAACTTTCTCCTGTAAATCAGACCCAGTGTGCTTGTTTTACCTGAATTTAGACGCCTCACGACTCTCTTATACATGTAGGGAATCTAAACTCAAGTTCCTCTTGGCTGTATTCAACGTAGTGCTTATTTCATTGCCCATCAGCTCCATCTCAGCCGCTCGGTAGTTGCTTCAGCTCCGCGTTCTCAGCGGTTGATGGTTGTCCAGGTGGCGTCACAGTCGTCGCGGTAGTCTTGCTTTGGTGATTGTGGTGGATGTGAGGATGCCGTCATAGCACCAGCCAGCTTGTTGACACTGATTTTCCATGCGTGAGTGAGTGAGTGTGTGTGTGTGTGTGTGTGTGCGTTTTCTGTAAAGTTCCCGTTCCTGTCCGGCAGTCACCCATCAGGTCCTGCCGCCATCCTCTTGAAAACACGGACAAAACCTCACGAAAACCACGCAGGCATTAACGGTTAAATAAACAGCTTGGTGAAGGTTAAAATGTTTGTCCGAGTGTGCAACCTCCCCCGTGCTCTCGTCTCCCCGTTCCCGTTGTGTTGTAGATGTTTGGTTGTACAAAAAGATGACACTGAGGGGGCGGAGTCTGCCCCTTCCCTTTGCCCTGCAGACCCCGCCCATCCCACTGTGTGTACTAATTATAATAATAATAATAATAAAAAAAGGCATGCAAAAGCGTTGTGGAGTTTGCATGATGGTGTTTTTTGTACCCCACCTCCCCCTCCATGTCGTGCACTTTACCGCCCATTGGACCTGTTGGTTTCTATGGAAACGCTTCACGTAAGTTTTGTTTGTGACGCGTTGTTGGAGTTATTTTTGCACTTTTCTTTAACGAACGGTTTGATACTTAAATGTGAAAGGTTAAAATTTCAAAAACGCTCCCATCCTGCTTCCCCCCTGACCCCGACACTGAACCCCAGCCCCCCCCCGCTAGGTTCAGATGCTACCGCTACCACCCAATGTCTGCCTGTTCGCTTCCACTGTTGCATTTGTGTTGCGTGTTTGTGGACGAGCGTTAATTCTTCGACCGGCCTCGTGTGTGTGCAGCATGCCTCCCTTCGTCTTCAGTGAAACAAGACTGGTGAATAAATGTGCAGATGTGTGTGTGTGTGTGTCTGTGTGAGAGAGAGAGAGAGAGTGTGTGTTGAAGCAGCACGAGTTGTTTCAATGTGCGAAGCGTCCAACTGCAGGTCGGCGGGTCTCAGCCGGTTTCACAAATCCCACATTTTTTTTGAAATTGCGACAGCAGAGAGCAGCGCTGTTTGAAGACGCCATGTTCACCGTTGTTGTGCTGATTCGATTCAAACCAAAGCCTTTCCGCCCCCCCCTCAAAACGTTCGCCGCTAATCTCAAAGAGCACAACGCGAGTCGAGTTTACACTGAGACGATCGTCACAAATGGAGAATAAATATATGAATCAAAAACAGTACAACAATAAAAACAAAAGCCCCCGCCCCCCGCCAGCCCTCACAGCATGTTGACTTGTCCAACAATCAAATCGACCGGTCTCGTTATCCCACACCACAAAAACCTCCTTCCACCAATATTTTTTGTAGTCTCATTAATGGAAAATACGACGCATAATCATCTGCGAAGCACGTGTACGCTCCTCCTTCGCTTGAGGCACAAACGGAGATGATGGTGGTGCTTTTTTCTTTGAGTTACTAATTCATGTTATTTTGGTGTCATTACTTTCTATACAGCTTGTTTACCAGTTGTGTTCATGCTCCAGGACCAATGCTCCGCTGCAGGTTACAGTTTCAAGCACCCAAAGCCTCCTCTGAGCTAGCTGAGTTAGCGCCGCTGCGCTAAAAGAAAATGGTTAAATCTGAGAAAACCCATAAAATGATGGTGTGTTTTAGATTCTTTTTAGTGCAGCTGCAATCGGTCATTTTCCTAAAGACGATGTCCCCGTTTGCAACCCTGCGGGGCAGAGCGAGAGGTGCTGTTCTAAGATTGTTGGTCGCAGCGACTCGCCGTTTGAAAGGAGGCTCGGAGGTTTGGAATAAATTCTTCCTTTGCTTTCACATGTGTGCAGCAGAGATAAAGTGCAGCGCCTCCCATAAACCTACAGTGAGCATTTTTCCTGTGATAAATGACTGCAGTCTTGTTAACTGAAGTCGCACATATACACAAGAATATATATAAATATAAATATATATATAAATCTTACACCAACATACTGCATTTCTATAATTGTACGTACGTGGCTGCATTGCCGTTACTGCTTTTCTTTGTTGTTTCTGTTGGCTTTGTACAGTTTCTGACAGAGCGGGGTGCAGAAAGCTGGAAAAAATCACATGGAGAGGGTTTGAGCGCGACGCCAAGACTCCAAAGACTGACTTACCGTTAGCTGTTAGCCATTAGCCTGAGCAGAAGCCGCGCGGCGCGGTGCCGACCTGTCCTCCAGGGGTCATGTTTCCACGCGCTGCCGTTGTTTCTGCAAACTAACTCGTGAGCACTCGCGTCTGTCTTCCTATTTTCAGCAGATGTGGAGCTCACAGACTGTGAGGACGCACGCCGCCCTGTGTGTTTTCATTCCTCCGCTGTTGCATGGTTAAACCCGTCTCTACGATGATTTTTTGTCTTCCTGAAACTATTTTCAAAAACCAAATCGTGTTCAGCACCCCGCTCTGGGTGATGATGTTGTGGCTTTGAGCTGCAGCTGCGACTCGATATTCTTTCATTTGATGCTGACATGTTCGTCCTTTTGCTCTCTGACAGTATTGGCTTTGTATCAGTGTTTATTTTCCCTAGTGGGGGGGTGGGAGGGGTAAGGGGAGGGGCCACACATATAGACCACAATCATACCTGCCATAGCAAGTAGGAAGGCACTCAAATCAATTGTTATCGTCAATATTATTGTTATTATTATTATTATGATTATTACCATAAGAGACAAATAAAGATGCAGTAAACATTTGCAAAAACCCGAAGAGAGACCGAACAGCTTCACACAAAGTGATCAAACAGAAAAACTTTAAAAAAGGGAGGTGATTCTATAATAGCAATGATTTAAAGAAGTACAAAAGGAGTTATGTTATCATAAATAATAGTAGTCATATTGAATATTGAATGCTCGCAATTTTGTCAAACTGAAACTGGATTCTTTGTGTTCTGTAATTATTGTAAATAACTTCAAAGAGAGAAAAAATGACTTGCATGTCTATGTATAAATCTACTGAGATATCTATTCCCGTCAAAGTTGGCAAGAAGTTTGATCTCTGTCCTCTTTTGCCCTCCCCCGGCCGCCACCTGCCCTCACCTCGGCATCCCCCGCTAGTCGTTTGTGCGGCTGAGAGGCGACAGAGGAGAGGCGGAGAAACATCGCTTCCAGTGTCGCGTCTGCACATGCTCAGTTCAGAATCTGCGTCTGCGCCCGCCTGTAGGCACGGCGGTGTTTTTCGTAGCAGGACACCTGCTGGGCGGCACCGCTGTGCCTTTGAGCTCTCGCGTCTCTTCATTTCTGCCTGAAGCCGTTTGTTTGAGGCACCAATGAAACGACTGCGCTGGTCTTTGTGGCACAAATGCAGCCACACCTCCATCCGTTACCCCAGTTCCAGAGGCCCCACCCACTGGCTCCTCTGATGAAAGTGCTTCCCTCCATATTAGGAAAATGAACCCCACCTCCAGGGCTTTCCAGGCCACACCCACCTATCACTTTGGAAGCCCTGTTAGCAGTTTCCATACTCTCTTCCTGTCTCTGATTGTCCCGTCTCAGCCGCAGCGAGCAGAAAACGCCGTCTCTTTCCCCCAGAGTTTAGCCTGAGCCCACTCCTAAAAAAAAAGGACCCGACCTCCCAGCACATAGCCATATACTTAGATACAAGTGCCAAGATCATCCTGATGCTCCATGAACAGTCTGATTGGTGAAAGCAGCTCTAAGATGAATATGTGTGACAAAGAAGTGTCACGGCACCACGCTGCTTACGGCCGTCAGAGCCGAGAATCAGTGGCTTAATCCGGACAGCCTTTTTAATGAAAAGCATCAACTGAAAGCCTTCATCTTAGCCCGAATCTGATGTCAGACACAGGACTTGATTAATACCCAACTGGAACCCATCCTAGTCCAGAGCTGAGACAATAAGCCTGAAAGCTTCTGGAAAGTTTCACTTTCAAAGTTGCATCCTGTGTTTCCCTGACGTACCTCAGCCCACTGCCACAGTCTTCCTTCTGCATGGCTTTTCCATTATTTAGTCCTCACCGAGTTCCTGGAGGAGGTCTCAGCTTGAGTTAGTTAGCGTCAGATGGAGGTTTTACCTGGTCAAACAGCTCAGCTTTACCTCTACACTGGGCCGCCAAATCCGCCACCTGATTTCAGGCCCGCTCTCTAGCCTCACACAGGCCTAACCTAACAAAGTGTGCAATATTCAGAGAAACAAGGGCTTTC
This sequence comes from Bujurquina vittata, assembly GCA_015106715.1. Lineage (NCBI taxonomy): Eukaryota > Metazoa > Chordata > Actinopteri > Cichliformes > Cichlidae > Bujurquina > Bujurquina vittata. The sequence goes on along the minus strand of VUQK01023454.1, from coordinate 2,873 downwards.
TTTATCATGCAGAGGCGCTGGGGGCGGCCGCAGAGCGCAGGCCTCCCGCGGGAACTCCGGGAACAAGACGCCATCCGGAAGCTGTAAATGCATCTGTGAGTCCCAGAAGAAGTGAGAGCGCTCCCTGATTATTAGGGTGGCTGGATAGATAAAGAACAAAACTATCTCGGGGGGGGGGGGGGGGGAGCCGTGAGGTCAGAAAATAACAAACAGCGACGAATCAGAAAGAGGGCAGAGCAATCACGCTCTACGTGCAACTTTGACCGGAAATGCAACTTGTGTCCCGTTTTTTTTGTGTGTGTATGTGTGCGTAGCGTAATGTAAAAGCGATCTGTCCCTCCCCCCCCCCCCCCCCCCCTCTCTCTCTCTCTCGCTCCCCCCCTCTTCATGGATCTTTAAGATGACAACTCTATGCAGATGCTGTCTTTTATAAGTGTGTCAAAATTTTAATTTAAAATAAAAACTAAAAAAAACAAACCCTGACAGACATATTGAAATGATAACAAAAAATGAATAAAGAAAAGGATTGTTCAGTGTACTCTCGCACCGTCTCAGCATCTTTATTGCTTTGGCTCTTTTTAGTCTCTCACGTTTACCTCGTGTGTTCCTGCAGCATCAATGTGGCTCTCTGACTGCTCAGTAAGTGCAACCATCATGCTGTACACTCACCTTGTTGGGTTCAAAGGTTTTACTGCTTTTTATTGCAAATATCTCATCAGCCAATCAGCCATCACTGCCTTTGGGCGTGCAGACGTGATGAAGATGACCTGCTGAAGTTCAAAGTGAGAATCAGGATGATGAAGAAAGCTGATTTAAGAGTATCGTTTAAACACCGCGGCCTACCTGAGTGTTGTTGCTGACCTTGTCCATCCCTGTATGACCTCAGTGCACCGTCTTCTGATGGCTGCTTCCAGCAGGATGAAGCTCCATGTCGCAGAGCTCAGATCATCTCAAACTGCTTTCTTGACCATGACAGTGAGTTCACTGCTCTCAGATGGCCTCCACAGTCACGGGTCTGATTCCAGCAGAGCACCTCTGGGATGTGGAGGAACAGTCCATTCCTACCATGGATGCAGCGTCACGTCAACATGGAGCAAAATCTGTGAGGAACGTTTGCAGCAGCTTGTTGAATCTGAGCCATGAAGAATGAAGACAAGGCTGAAGGAGAAAAGGATACTACTAAGGTGTACCTAATGAATTGGTGTGTTTGGTATATCCAATAGCTGTAATCAGAAACTAGAATGCACTTACAGATAGGATCAGCTGATCATCAGCAGGTTACAGCCTGCAGGTAGAGATGAATCTACAAAAATGCACTTCATAAAAGGTCAAACGAGCATTTCCACCACCGCACGTTTCTCCAGCTTCTTCTTCCTGCACCATTTTGCATCCCCACTAAAAACAACCACAATGATCTGAGCACGTGAAACGCTTAAACCAGAAGAATATAATAGAACGTTACTGTCATTATTCAGAACAGCCATCTAAGAGGACATTCAAGCTAACATACGGGGGGAATACCGTACCAGGATCCAAAAAACATCTTAGCAAAAGCATATCACACATTTAAAGCCAGGACAGCAGTTTGGTTAGGTAAGGGTCGGGGGGGGGGGTGCCCATAAGGAGACAGACACCACTCCCCGACAAAAACAGTACAAGAAAATGGGGGGCTTCC
>VUQK01023444.1:0-12170 GCA_015106715.1 Bujurquina vittata | reverse complement strand
GATTGCCTCACTGCTCAGCGACACCTCGTCTGTTCTGAATGAATGCATGGGGGCTTTCTCTCAGCCTCAGGAGCTCAAATTCCTGCTCGACAATCAAAAAGATATCAACCAATTAGACGACATTGGTAAATTGAATATTCTAAAATACTGGATCACAAGTTTGTCATAGTTCTTAACATCAAAATCTGAAAAAGTGTGTTTCTTTCAGAGTCTTACATCGTTGACAGCGGCATCTTATCAGCTCTGTGTCTCCCTCCTGTGGAACGAGTGGTGATTGTCAACGACCAAACGGAAACAGATGCAGAGAGCAGTCTGGTGTACACTGTCTGCACAGAGATGGAGGTGGAATCTGATAACAAAGAGGTGTACATGGAGGGAACGGGGAACTCCGAAGACTGTGTCCAGAGTGAGTGGTTTGGCCTTAGTGGCGAGGTGAAGACAGAAATGGACACAGTGGTGGTTACGGATACTGTGGAAGGCACTGAGGCCAGTGAGAGCGAAATGGCAGAGGACCGCAGTGACAACCAATCAGGAACACTGATCATCGGGGAGGACGGCCAGGTGACGGTGCTGGACGGCGTGCAGAAAAAGTCAAACAGACGTGGGAGAAAAAAGAAACGTCCTGTAGATGAAGACTTTGAAGTGGAAAGTGGAGTGAAGAACAAAAAAGAAGACCCAGAAAGTGACGCACTGCTGGAAAGGTCAGTGCGAAAGAACCGAGGCCTCAAGATGAAACGGTACCTGTCGCAGTGGAGGAAATCTGGCAAGACGCAGGGCTCCAATACCAGCAGCAGTGGACCCAGAAAGTTTGCCAGGTCCCAAGGTTCAGCTAAAAGCGACTTGGATGAGAGAACCTGTAAGGTCTGCAGCAAGGTGGTGAGTCACGCCAAGTTTTTACAGCGACACATGAATCAGCACTCTGAGGAGCTGCCCATCGCGTGTCCTTCATGCAAAAAGCTTTATAAGAGCTTGCGTTCAGTGCAGCAGCACAGATGTATAAGTGTGACAAAAGCAAAGGCTGCCAAGAAAGCCAAGGAGCAAGACATCACAGCAGAAGAAGGTGAACAGTCATCAAGTGGGATTCCTTGTGATGACATAAATGAAGAGCAGCCAATAGACAACACCTCCCAGGATCCTGATTACTCCCCCCCTGCAGAGAGGTCTTCCAAAGAGTCAGGACAGAAAAGCCCTGAAGGAAACAAGAGCGTGTTAGAAGGCCCGTTCTACTGCCCTCACTGCAGCGTTGAGTTCAAGTGCAAACAAACCTTTAGGTTCCATTTAAGAAACATTTGCTACAATGAGCAGCAGGTGGACCCTGAGAAGCCCGATGATGTTAAGCATTGTTTCAGGTGTGATGAATGCGACAAGGCGTTCAGGTACAAATCAACTTTGGATTCGCACAAACAGACTCACAACCCGCTCTACTGCGAGGTGTGTATGAAACTGGTACGTGACTCAGAAGCATTGGCCATGCACAAAGAGTCCCACACTCCTTTTCAGTGTAACCGCTGTGAGGAGAACTTCCCTGTGTTCAAGGCCCTTCATAAGCACTACATAGATGTGCACAACCCCACCGAGCCGTTTACCTGCTCGCACTGTCAGACCACGTTTGCCAGTTTGAAGCGTTTCATTAGACACGAGTGGAAGCACACGGGTTACCAGCCGTTTCAGTGTCCCCACTGTAGTAAAAGATTCCGCTCGTACTCCGACCTCGTGGAGCACCAGAAAAAACACACTAAAGCGTACCCGTTCCTGTGCTGGGAGTGCGGCAAGAAGTTCCGGCACGGCATCACGCTAACGAGGCACGTGCAGCGAGTGCATCACTCTGGCGAACCCGTGACTGAAAAACCCACGCCGACCTTCACTTGCACTCAGTGCGGGAAGTCATTCACTTCGAGAAGGTGCCTCCTGAAACACGACAATTTCCATCACAAAGGGCTCCGCTTCCCATGTGAGCACTGTGGGAAAGGGTTCTTTGGCAAGGACGCATTGGTGAGACACACGTTGATACACACAGGCGAAAGGCCTTTCAAATGCGACGACTGCGACAAGTCGTTCAGATCTGCAGCAGAATTAAAGATTCACAGGCGATACCACACTGGAGAAAGGCCATTCAAGTGCAGCATCTGTGAAAAGGGTTTTGTCCAGTCCTGCTTTCTTACCTTACACATGCGAACCCACACTGGTGAGAGGCCGTATGTTTGTGCAGTGTGTAGCAAAGGGTTTTCAAGCCTGCATGGCTTAAAACGACATAGGAGACTTGTGCATGCATAATTATCTAATATCACAGACATTTGTAAAAGGATGGTCAGATTAACCAGCCCGTGTTGAAGGACGTTGGAGTTGTGTGTAGGCTGGCGCTTGGACTGAAGGAGTAACCTCTCAGTAAAGGAGGTTTCAGCTGTATTGAGGCTCACAAAGACATGGACTAAGTTTTCCAGTTGAAGGACATCTTCTGTAAAATATCAGCCTTATTGCTGACACAGCATTGGATTGTTAGAATGTGTGTAATTTCATTGTGCATTAAAATTTAACTGTATTTTTTACAGAAGCATTTGTTGTAGTTCTGCATAGGATTTGTATGTATAAATGGGATAAACCTTAAAGGACTCGTACCCTTTCCAAAAAGTTTTCTTTTTGCCTCCATCTGGTTTTGTTCCAGAAAGCTTCAGCAGTAGCAGCTTTATTGGAAATGCAGCTGCCTTGTGCACCTCCCAGAAACTCAGTTTCTGCTCATTAGGTTAACATTTTTCACAGTTTCTAATGTTCTGTTATGGCTGTTTCCCCACAAAGCTGTGGCATGTGTGTATAATCGAAGCCGATATGATTAGCGACTCACCATGCTAACAGCATTTCCTTTTGTAGTGCTGAGGTTGCCGTAAGGAAATAAAAGTAAGCCCGTTGCTGTTCAAAGTTTAGCCCGATAATTTGGAGGCTGCACATTTAACGCTTGATCACACAACCTTTTGAGTAGTTTTATGTTGTTGGACAGCTTTTGCTTTCCAGCTGTGTGACTTTGGTACTTTAATCACAAATTATGCATTAAAACACCAAAGTCACACAAACTAATGATTGGTGGCTGCAGCAGTTCAAAAACTCGTTCTTTGAGGTGAAATTACTATTTGTCAGTATGAGCTGTCCAACAGCAAATAAATGAAGTACTCTAAATGTAGCTTTTCTTTTTTTTTACAGACTGCTACAGTTTATTTGCTGTGTTGGGTTCCATGTTGATGGTCTTGTGTGGCTCACCAAACGTGTTGTGCTGACTGATAACAGGTTATGGTCGGGAATGTCCTAGAAAACTAATCCTCGATGACGGCTGTGAACCTGCTGCAGTCAGCATCGGAACATTTGGTTTACTAGTTAATATCTAGTAAACCAAATGTAGACTTGGCAACATGCACTCATTTTGAAACAAATTGGCAACAAAGGGAACGTGTTAATCAGTTTCTCTGGCGAGCAATAGCTTGTGAAGCTAAGAGGCCGTCTTGCTGCAGGATTGCTGGAGAAACAGCAATAGTTACATTTTCACAGCTTTAATTTTACACTCTTATTATAAAAATGTTACCACTCACAGTGGATTTCCAGAATATGGGACCTTTGAATATGTTTTTCTTGAATAAATGGAACATTTAATTCCATGTGTTGCTTATTTTACAAGAGGTATTTAGTCATTTGGATACTATGTCATGTAATATGTAATGCAGCACAGGAAAAGCTGGCCAAAGATGCAGATGAAGAATCCAAGCTACACACAAAAACAGACTTTCTAATATTCTGCAACATCTTTCAAAGTTGTCTGAAAAAAGTAATCTGTGGTTTCTGATGAGGGTAAAACTCGTACTCAGCAACACATGCATGAGGGTGCGAGCTGGCCAGTCAGCTGGTCACGCTTGGCATGTGACGCTGTGGATTGTGATTGGTCGGTTTCTTGTAAACCTAGTTTATATCAGAAGTTTATGGATTTTACTCCGACTGCATTGCTACTAAACCACAAAAATATAACATGCACAGTTTGATGTTTCTAAGTTAAAAAGTGATTTAGTTAATTTTATAAAAAGGAAAATTTTCATCGTACAGGTCTGCTGCATTGTGGCTCTTTCCCTTTAGGGGCTCCACAGCAGATCATCTGCCCCCATCTCATCCTATCCCTAACATCCTCTTGCGTCACGCCAGCCCTCTGTAGGCTACACGTTTTAGAAGAGGAGAACACAAAGAATCACTTAAAAAAATAATAGAATGTCTATCCACCATCCATTTCTGTGTTCCAGGAGCCACTGGAGATGGGTAAAAAAAAAAACAAATAGAAAAATATTTAATATTATCGTTTATTGTATTGTTGCCTAGAGGCCCCGGGGTAGACCCAGGAATCTCTCTGCTGGCCTGGGTACGCCTTGGGCTCCCCCCGGACGAGCTGGTGGAGGTGGCTGGGGAGTGGGAACCCTGGGCTCCTCCTTAGGCTGCCGCCCCCATGAACAGGTGTTCGGAAACAGGTGTTCCGTCGAGCCGGCACCGGATAAGCGGAAGAGAATGGATGGATGGCCTAAGGCCTTTAGACTGAATAAAAAATACACAATTAAAAGTGTACAGTGTATCTAGGATGCCATAGAAACCTTTTTAAAAGAAGTGAGCAAAATGTTAAACAAGGTCAAAGGAAATGATATTCCAAACATGGCTTTAACTGTTGAAGACAGTAACCATAAGCAATGGCCTATTAATTTAGGAACAGACATACTTAAGCGCTTGACTTTCTTTTGCACGGCACTGATCATGAAAAACACCCCTGATCATTCCGGGCTTGATGAAACTGGGTCTATGATTTCTAATGTTTTCATTCATCTCAAAATACATCACCCCAGATGGGACTCGAACCCACAATCCCTGGCTTAGGAGGCCAGTGCCTTATCCATTAGGCCACTGGGGCTGTGTTAATTAAAGAATACTATATATGTACTAGTTTATAGTACCCCTGCTCTCTGTGACTGTAAACACAGGTTAAACAGTTGTACTTACAATATGGAATGTATAACTGTGGCACAGTGGAATGGGATTACAGTATTTATTGCCTTCAACTCCATCGACACTTTTCACTTGATTCTTGAAAACCCACTCATCAAACCCACTCAAAGTAACGTTCCCGTTTGCGTCCCAACCAAGTTCCCGCAGTTATTCCAGCGTTTGCGGTGTTCTTGAACGCGCCGGCGAACGGCGCAGGCCCCCTGATCCGTGACAGCTCTTCCTGCTTCCAGCCTCCTGTTTTCCTCCTCCCCAGCAGCACAGGCAGGAGGAATGGTAGCCGGTTAGCTCCTCGGGCTGCAGCTGTTGGATTAACTCGTCACCGCTGTTTGGTACTCGGTTGTTCTGTCACAATAATGAATTTACTACCATCCAATCCGCACGGGAACGGACTCCTTTATGCTGGGTTTAACCAGGATCACGGTATGAAGCGTCGGGCTTTTTTCTCTTCTCCTCCCAAACGGAATTTGGAAGCGTCATTGAATGTTAATCTGTCACCACAAAATCAGGGTCTTCAAATACATAACACAACATAACAACAGTAGTTTAACACTTCCAGACTTTGGAATATCTCGGGGAAACACGGCTGTGTCATCGCTCTCGTTGAAATGTTAACTTTAAGCACTCAATGTTAATACTAGCTTAGGCTACATACCCGAAAACTAGTTAGCGTTTTTTTGTTTTCAGCTAACCAGCTATCGGGTCTCGATACAGAGGCTGGAAAATCGGGTACAAACGTGATGAAAATTCAAGCTCTGCAATAAGAAAAGTCAATAAATGGCTGTTGATTTGTATTCAGACTTCAGCGCAAATGCTAATGTCAGCTACATTTTCATCGGTCGTCGCTGTCAGCTACTGTTAGCTAAGCAATGCTAACAGCGTCCTTCGCTAAATGGGCGTTAAAGCTTTATTATTAATACGTGTAAACTGCACAAGTTCATGTTTGCTTTTTAGGTAAACAGGTTTCCATTAGATTGTTCATTTCCTAAAATAAAGCCAAAAATGTTTTTAATTTGAAGTTCACGTTAAATATTGACATTTGCCTAGCTCCCCACCCACCCACACAGGCCGTAAAGTTGGAGCGATTTCTGACCGTCAACATCTCACTTCACCTTCTGCTAAAGTTCCTGCTGGCAGTCACCTTTGGCAAGAGCTGAGTTACCGTAACGTTACTACACTAAAGGGCCATGGAGCCAAACATGATACGGTGTGGCATTTTCAGATGAACTCCTGCACAGGTTAATCATTTTACGATGTTCTGTCAGAGCGAGGGCCGCTCTGTCCATGATGTTCTCCTCGCCCAGCACCTGTGCGGCGCCCTCATTACTCTGTTAAGATGACTTAATTGTAAAGATATTTATGAAGAATACCTGGAATTACAAGAGTGGGTTGACGTTGTGTTTGCCTGTTTGATCTCTGTGCTGTGTGCAGGATGCTTTGCCTGTGGGATGGAGAATGGATTTCGTGTGTACAACACAGATCCTCTCAAGGAGAAGGAGAAGCAAGGTAACAAGACTGCAGAGTGCTGTTGCTCACAGCTTCTGGTGCTGCCGTCACTGGTTCGCTCACATACACGCCCCCAAACAAAAACAAGAAAAAGCTCAAATGAGCTCAAATGAACGAATAATGAATGAATCAGCTGCCTTCCCAGTAACATCCTCCACCATCATTCAGCTGTCTTGAGTCCTGCTGGAATCTGCAGGACTCAAGACAGCTGAATGAAACTGAGAATCACTAAAACAGCCTGGACAGGAAGGACTGGGGCTGGATAGTTGGCAGCCTATAACCAAAAAAAGCTTACGTAAAACAACATATAGATCAATAAAATAAGAGTAAGAAGAAAAAATCTGTGAGGCAAAAATGGGATAAAAATAGGCCAAATTAAATGGACAATAAAGTAAAAAATGAACTAAAGATCCTTGTAAAGTAGAAATCAACAGGCTCCAGCCCCTCCGTTACCCTGAAAAGTAGAAGTGGAAGAAAGAAAATGATGAATAAGCTATAATAAAGTAGAATAAGTAAAAATGTTAAAACTGTATTATTATTATTAATAATGTTTTATTAATTAGGTAAAGGCTAAATATAATTCACTGAATTGGCTTTAAAACAAAAAGTAGCTCATTTAATAATTTACATACATTTTTGGAGTAATCTGTAAAATTGTTGAAAGTAAACCATTGTCTAGGAAACTCATGGGTCTGGTGGAGGTCATGTGACTAAGCACACGCGCTCCTCAGATTTAACCGTTTCAGGTCTGCAGCTGTCCAAGTACTGTTCACAGGGCTGTTTGTGGGCTGACCCACAGTTTTTTTAACTGTCACCAACAGTAGTTGTTTTTGACATCCATTACTTTAACTTTCAGAGTTCCTGGAGGGCGGAGTTGGCCACGTGGAGATGCTGTTTAGGTGTAACTACCTGGCACTAGTGGGAGGCGGGAAGAAACCCAAGTACCCAACTAACAAAGGTATGTTTTGTCAGCACAGGTTTGCACTAGCATCAGCTTTACTGTCAATACTGGATCTAATCCAGGCCTGTGCTCAGGTGACACGTGGCCTTTTTACTGTGCATATTAATGACAAAAAAATCACCAGTTTTCTGTTTGCACATGCTAAAAATCACAGATTTAGAAAACTTTCTCTGTTTGAGCTTTGGTTGGAGTTCATTCTATTGTGTAATCATATTTTTTTGGGGGGGCGGGGGTCCTATCATTTGTCTTTTTTTTGTTTTGCCAGATTTTCTCAGGCTTGGTTCCAGTTTATGCTGCAGAACTTTGATTAGACAGGGCCAAAGTGCCCACGGTTCACATGTGCACTTTATAGCTTTTCTTCAGTGGTGTGTTTATGGGTTTTAGTGGGATGCTGGTGTTAATACTTAAAATGATATTTTGAGAAATAATGAGAAAAACAAAGTAAAACACACTGTTTGATGTATGTATGTCCAAGACTCATCATTCTTTGCACAGTTTGTGTATGTTGCAACACTATGTTGTGTGACTTCCTGCAGAAAAAGGATCACGTGGCACATTTTATTTCATGACCTCTTTGTTTTTATTCTGTAGTGATGATCTGGGATGACCTGAAGAAGAAGACCGTCATTGAGATCGAGTTCTCTACAGAAGTTAAAGCAGTGAAACTTCGACGTGACAGGTAATAATCACCTAACGGGTCTTTGGTCAAACTGTGCTCAAGGTCACATTTGTTGTTCTCAGTGGATTTTTATTCTGATTATCTTGTGCCATACAGCCCACTGATGACAAGAAAACTAACTCAGAATCTTTGTTTAAAACCTTGGTGTTAAACTAAGATTCCTGTTCATGACCTGACTCAAAAATTGGACCTCTAATATAGAATCAGATGAACAGATCGTAGTCTTTTATTTCTCCCCGAGCTAGTATAGTAGAATAGTGACGTTTTGGGCCACAGTGCCCTTCTTTAGACTCTAAAGAAACGTCACTATTTTGATTAATAAAACTTTTCAAGGAGCTTAAGGGTGTGCAGACCTCCTAATTTTTTTTATTTGTTTTCTCTGGATCCAGCACCCCGTTTATTCTCTTTGGATATGCGTGTTTGCTCTTTAATTGACTATTTCTTATTCATTCTCATTTAAAACTAATCTTAATATCATTGAGACTGGCTGGTCAAATACAAATTTCATACCCAAAAATGAACTTTTAAACAGTTTATATTTTAGTTTGTGTGTCGGATCTCCCTTCCTCTTAGGATTGTGGTGGTCCTGGACTCGATGATCAAAGTGTTCACCTTTACCCACAACCCCCATCAGCTGCATGTGTTTGAGACCTGCTACAACCCCAAAGGTCAGCCCATCCTGTCACAACTCTCACTTTTACTGAAGCTCTTGAACCAAGCTGAAAAAATCTGAGCTCCCTACTGAAACTTTTAATGTGGTGTAACAAAGCTTTTTTTTGAAGCGCTGCTGTTGAGGTGTGTCAGGATGAACACTTTGTCTCCTTGTCCTCCTCAGGTCTGTGTGTGCTGTGTCCCAACAGCAACAACTCTCTGCTGGCCTTCCCTGGGACTCATTCAGGCCACGTGCAGATCGTGGACCTTGCCAACACAGAGAAGCCCCCGGTAGACATTCCTGCCCATGAGGGGGCACTGTGCTGCATAGCGCTGAACCTGCAGGGCACAAGAATAGCTACTGCATCAGAGAAAGTATGGGCTTTAGTAAATTAAGCCAAGTCTAGTAAAGGGACACTTCTTCAGTTTTGTATTTTGCTTCTTACTGACTTGTGATCTGTGTTGTATTTCCACAGGGGACACTCATTAGAATTTTTGACACATCTGCAGGTCAGCTCATACAGGAGCTAAGACGAGGCTCGCAGGCAGCTAACATTTACTGGTGAGTGCTTAGCATAATGCTAGTCACATCTTGACCATGAGAAACATGGCAAAACATGCTACTTGATTGCACAGCTGCTGTTTGGTAACAACTGCTCTTCAAAGTCTTTCTGCAACATGCATCAGAATATTTGCTCTTCCCATAAGTGTATGTTGCATATCAACAGGTTGCATAAACAGCAGTGTGCATTTCTCCATTATACTTACAGCGTGACCACAGCCTGAGTGCTGCTTTCACAGTCATCATTCAAAGATGTCTGCTACATGGCTGCACCAACCCTCTCACAGTGACTCAGCTGGAAAACATTTTCATAAGGCGACCCCATGAAGTCACCGTGCTAGTCCGTCTGAAAAAATAAAGTGACGTGAAAAACCTTAGACTTTTATAAACTCTCATTAAACATAAAGCAAAAATATTTTAAGCCTTTTTTTGTTTTATTTTTGACGATTATGGTTTGTAGCTCATGGAAAGCAGAAATCCAGTGTCTCAAATTATTTTCTAACATCAATCGAAAAGTGACTTACAATACAGCCTAAACTCTTAGGCACTCTTTCTTGTAAATACCTCACGTAGTCTTCAGTAATAGATCTCCAGGCCTCTTGAAGAATATTTCAAAGCTTTTCTTTGGATTTTGGCTGCTTGTTCCGTTCCCTGCCAGGTTGATCCTTAATGCATTAATTATGTAGAGGACTGGGCTCTGGAGAGGCAAATCCATGACTGATACATAATTGTGTGTTTTTGTATCCAGGTATACTTTTGCTGCATTGGCAGTGTATTTGGGAACATTGCTATGCTGTAAAATAAAGCCTTTTCCAATCAGATACTTTACCAGTGGTACTGCATGGTGCACAGAAGCCAGACCTCACTCTCTGCTGCCGCCTTCTCCAGTTCATTCCCCCGAGGTGTTCCCAGGCCTGCTGAGGGATGTAATCTTTCCAGTGTGTCCTCGGCTTATTCTAGGTCCTCCTGCTGGCAGACTGTGGTTAGTGCAAACGTCCAATACCTGAACATCACTCTGGTTCAGGTCGGGCAGGATGCCCCTCCCAACCATGCCCCTCCAGGCCCACATGAGTATTGAAGTCTATTAGTAGGACAATGGAGTCGCCAGTTGGGGCACCGTCCAGCACCACATCCAGTGGGAACACCCAAGTTCAAGAAAGCTGGGTGATCTGAACTGTCTTTCAGCACAGAAGCACCAGTCAGGACTTGTTCCTGACTTAAAGGCGCAAACCTGTTAACAGGAAAAACTCCAATGTATTGAGCCGGGCCGATACTAGAGTACCTACTTGCTGCCTCTCATTAAGGTCTGGAACACAGCCCCTCTCCAAGAGGCTGCTTCTAGAGCACAGGCTATTCATATTCGGTGAGCCTGACTACATTTAGCCAGTGCCTCTCAACCTTGTGCACTAACTCAGGTTTCTTCCCCACCAGAGAGGTGATGTTCCATGTCCCATCAGCCAGCGTCAAGAACCAGGGGTTGGACCGTCAGGGCTTCCACCCTTAACTGCTGCCTGCCACACATTGCACCTGATCTCTGTGGTGCCTCCTGCAGTTGGTGAGCCCACAGCAGGGTAGGCCCATGCCGCCTTTATGCTGAGCTCAGCCAGATGAATCGCTCTTCATCTGGCCCCTCACCTAGGACCAGTTTACCCTTGGAGACCCTACCAGGAGCAAAAGTACCCCACAACATCCTGATAGCAAAGGATGGATGGAGGACTAAATGTTCATTCAAGTGGTAGATGTTTTTCTTCAGTGCTCTCGTCGTCAGGAGGCCGCAGCAAAGTGCTCGGTTAGATTGTGTTTGGGTTGTATTGTGTTCCACGCCTGTCTGGCTGAAAGCTTTAATGGAATGTACTTGCTGTGTCGCAGAGCCGCTCTCATTATTACAGCAACCGGTTTGCATGCTTCACTGTGTGCTCTTGTGTTTATCTTAATGACGGCTTATTTTCTCTTTTCAGCATTAATTTTAATCAGGACGCGTCCCTCATCTGTGTGTCCAGTGACCATGGCACAGTGCACATATTTGCTGCAGAGGACCCAAAAAGGAACAAACAGTCAAGGTCAGTCCTCACTGAAGTTAAGTTCATCACCTAAGTTTGCCACTTAGATATGTGAAGAATGTCTTGGATAGTAATTTAATTCATAAGCCTGTTTGTGTTTTTCTCTGCAGCCTGGCCTCAGCCAGCTTTCTTCCTAAATATTTCAGCTCTAAATGGAGCTTCTCCAAGTTCCAGGTCCCTTCAGGCTCCCCCTGTGTGTGTGCCTTTGGAACAGAGCCCAATGCTGTCATAGGTAGGTCCACATGCACAACTCGTTGTCTCATCTGTTACATGACAGAAGTTGTCAAACAAGGATGACAATAAAATCACACTTTGCAGCATTCTCAAGATTGTTAGTTAACCCCACTGCATAAAAGCTAGGAGTGCAGAAACATCCTGAAATGAAACTGAAAATGAATGTTGGGGTTGTGCTCAACACGTTATTCGGGCACTTGACTTGGTCTGCTTTGTACTAAAGCAAAAACACCAGGTCAGTGCTGAAATGGCATTAACATGAGTTGAAACCAGAAATAAAGCTGTCACAGTTTCCTGTGCAACATCTGCAACAACCACTGTAGCTCACTGTCTGTGCATCATCTCTGCTCCTTAATGTACCATTAAAGTGAAAGTAGAGACTGACCCAGCCGGCGTGGAAGCAAAAATATGTGAACAACCATAAACAATTGTGTTATTGATTCACTCTGTCAAAACTGGTGAGGACAAGCTGTCTTACAAACACAAAACTCTTTAAAAAAT
>VUQK01023442.1:27776-40560 GCA_015106715.1 Bujurquina vittata | reverse complement strand
TATATATATACACACACACACACACAAACACAGTCACAGTTATGTACAACATATCCCGAGATGTATTTGTGTAAGAACAAACGTGACTTCCTCAAAGGGGAAAAGCAACCATTGTGTTTTAAATCACTGCCATGTAGTGTCAGGGTTTATCATTATCATTCTATTTTAATTATGTATCAGTTCAGTTAATTAGCTCCCCGATTTGCATTCATCTGCCATCTGTCATTTTTACCATGTGAACTTCTTCTTTGTTACTACAAGCTGGGGAACTTTCTCTCGATTAAGGGCTACGAGTATGAAACAGTTACTCTGATGAGTCAAATTTATGTGGGGATCCATTTAGAGTGCCTGAGGTTTTAATAAAAATATTAATGTTTGGGGTAAAAAAAAAACAAAACAAAAACCAATACAATACATTGCGTATCAATAGTTTGCCTCTCCCTCATTCAATGGGGCGTCAGTCTTGACTTAGTGTCAATAAGAAAGTGCAGAATTAGGTCAGGGTTATGTTACCTTGCAGACTCTGGGCACATTGTTGCTCTTATTGTACTACTTTCTAGTTCACTAGGAAAATGCAGGTGTCTTTTTTTTTTGCATAGGTCTTTGGCTACAGAAATAGAGGGATGTAAACATATGCACAAGCTATGAAAACTCACCTGCATGCAGCTATCCAGAAAGCAAACAATGCAAAGTCACAAACAGCACAGTCAGTGGCTTACAGTTCTCACTTCACTAGATAAAGGTTTGTCTATTATGACTTCTGTCTTTTTCTTCACAGGAGAAAAGCTAAAAGGCAAACATTAGAAGAAATGCACGTGAGAGTAGCCCACGTTGCCAGCTGTTCCACATATTTATGATGCTGCCTCCTTAAGAAAGTACTGTACAAGACTGCAATGCTCTGGATAGCACCTACACGCACAGCCATGCTAGTATTTGAGTAGTGAAAGCACATATTGCTGTTGAAATACTTTGAAGCTTACTTGTCTGGCAGGCTCTTAAATACATGATTGTTAGCCCAACTTGACTGCAACAATTTCATTTTATTATTTCACCCATGGGTGATTAAACTTAAACAGCCACACCTCTGTGAGCATTTCTGTTTTAAAATATTCAAGAACTTGAGCTTTTATGATAATTTTGGCCTCAACCTTTTGATTCAAATGCCGGAATTGACGAAAGTGATCCTTGGTCAAAACTCAGGGCCTCTCGGATTACATATGCAGAGTGATTTCATCATGGAAATCAAAACCTTGAGAGGCCAGGTCTGCAGGGAGGCAACATCTTACAGGCAAACAAAAACCACAGTCACACATGCTGCACTGCTAGACAGCTCCCTAGACCATTATGAGAAGATATCAATTAAGAATTCAAAATCTGTTCAGAGCTGCTGTGAAAAACCATTTCATATTGATTAATTGAAGCATGTCATGTATTAGTGTATTCATATGTTACTGACATCTTTATCTAAACACCCGCAAGGCATAATAAGAGCGGGCAGTCACAGAAGAATAAGGTCAGAGTCAATGAATTTAACAGCTTTCACCTCCGATTTATATAATTTCCTTTAAGAGTAAGAATCATTGCATGAAATCCCGGGGGAATACTACATCTGAAGTAGTTGTAAGCCATTCACTTGCTACTTGAAACAAGTGCCATCTTGGATTGCCATCAGTGCCAGTTTGCAGAGAACTGGTTGCACGCTGCTTGGTGTCTGCGTGAACAAAAGCCAATTTGACTGATAACAAATGTAACGTGGGCTTAGCTGACATTAAATGCTAAAACATTCAGGAAGAGAGACAATAACAACCGGACCCGTTTGGAAGCTACGCAACTGGTGGAAGGCTTTATGAGCCAGATATTATCAGCACTGCTATTGTTATTTACCACAAGATAAGCAACACAGTGTGGGAGGCGTGAAGCACACAAAGCAATTATCTTTAATTGAAACAGAGAATCAGACTATTAAATGACTAATTAGGTTTTTTTCCTTTTTTAAACCACACTGGTTTTGAAATAACTGGCTCGGTTTGGGGAGCTAAAGGTTATTTTATTATTATTATTATTTATTATTCTAGCGCAGGTGTATATATTATGCAAGGGCAAAATCTATAGTCATCCACTAAATCAATATTATGGCATCTTCAAAGGCTGTGCACAGATAATAAGGTTAACCTTTATTTCGTCAATACATTAACTTACAGAGTAAACAGGGAATTTTCCTCAGTGCTATAAGGATATGAGAAAGCCTCATACAGGCACTGCAGCCTTGAGCTTTTCTAATCCTTACCCAACAAAGCTGCACATGAGGATTCAAAGCTCCAGGTCAGTCAGGTCAGACATTAAACAATCACTGACAATGCCAGCTACATAGTACAAAGTCCATGTTATGTCCACCTGAGTCACAAGTATGTCCAAACACTTCACAGCGAGAAAATGGCCCCTAAGATGACCTTCAAAGTCTGGCCACTCAGTACCGCTGCCTAAACTGGAAGTCAGTAATTCCTGCTTGTTACCTGCCAAGCCTTCCTACTATAGGAAGGTAGACTTGTTGCACTTCTTGGACAAGTTAGTATAAATTACTGGCAACCCATGACTGGACACAAAGATACAATACACCACTAGTACTGGTGGAATAGATCTAATCATTACATTGGATGTTTGTCCTGTCCCAAGGCACTGAGCCCCAAGTTGCTCCAAATGGCATGCATGCATCATCATTTGGCAGTTTCAGAGTGCTTTGTAAAACTATTAGAGTGAACACATACTACATAAGCACTATACAAGGTATACAAGTCATTTCATCTTGAGGAAGGTATCTCAAGTACATTGGACATACTATTAAAAAAAGCTACTTTCTTTCCCTTTTTTCTGCCTATCTTTCTCTTAAAACCCAAACTGATATGACTGATAAAGAAAGCATGTAATTGTAATAATACTGTAAAAAGTACAACTCGTCACTTATGGCTATTGAATTGGGCTCCCATTAGTCAAGCCCACAGTAACAGTGGTGGTCAACAGCACTATCACATAATGCTGGTGTCACAGTGACCACTTGTCTAGCCTGCAATGTGCCCAATCAACAGATATTAGACAATCATTGTGTACCCGTGTGCCGTATTACATGAAGACCCTGAGGAATGCATATACATGTATTTTCAATATCTAGGATAATCAATAGCAAAGCAGTGAATCAGTGGTCCACTAGAACATGCATGATATAGTCACATTAAAGGGAAAAAAGCTTCAGTCCATTCTAGTCACACAGTTCAATCACAGACAAATCAGCTGATATCCTGTCAGCTGTTCAAGCAAGATGACATTTCTGAAAAAGCTGGACAAATGTGCTTTTAGGGAGTGGCTCTGCAGGCTGACTGGGGCAACAGGGTGTTGAAACAAAAAAGACCTCCATTTTAAAAAACGGGGTAGTTCAGCAATAACCTTGGGGTGATTCTTTTAGTTTTGTTGTGACAAAGATGTATTTTATGCAGGAATGGGGATTTATTATGCACAAAATGAGAATATATTGTCTCAGGAGTAAAAACACAAGAGCTTCATTTTTACCACGACTTTGATAATCATTTTATTTATTATTCTATTAACTCTCGAGTTCACAATGTCCTTTTTAAGTGGCTGTTCAATTAAGCAGCAGGCTTCCAACCAAGTTTCTGCCACAACTCTTCGCTGTGGAGCTCGCGCCAAAATTTTGATTTTAGTTTTAATTTGGTTTGAAATGTGTAATTTCTGCATGCTCACCTAGGACCTATTTCATGCTTCTGAAAACAAATCCAGAAATGACTTACAAATATTTTTTATGTCTGGGATGGAGAGAATTAAGGGATTTAGCTTGGATTACACTTGACGCAAAAGAATAAGGGGAGTGTTCCCACAAAACAAACATGGACATAGGTTATTAACTGCTGATATCGTCACCACAACACTTAACAGTTATATGTCATACCTGACCTAGTAATATTTGTTTACATTGCCAACAGAAGCGGTTTCACAATATCTGTGATGAAAAGCTACAATGAGAAGATCTGCAGCTGCACCGTTTCATTATTAATCTGCACATTTGGTGCATTAAACCTGTTCTAACAATTGCACTGTAATTTTTCATATCTCTAAAAGGGCAGAGTACAACTCCAGAGCCTGTGCGCATACAGAAGATAAGGGGCAACTCCTCCTCGCTCCTTCAAAGAAGTCTAAATCCAGCTTTAGCAGGCTTTGTAACGCTGACAGGGAAAGAGAGCAAAAATAACATCCAGTGCCACAAACATCCTTGTTGTTCACCAGGATGTTGATTCATGTCGTTACAAGTGTGATGGATGCTGACAGCATGTTTGTCAATGTGTTTGTTTCATTATGTCAATAGCAGTCACTGAGGTTCTCCCCTTTTAAGTGGACCCTGCTTACTAATATGAAGAGCTGCTCATGAATCAAAGCAGCAAACAGATGAGACAGATGGACCTTACACTGGTGTCAAGTTATATACTCTGAGTATTTTTGCGTAGCTTTATCAACACAAGACTAAAGGGTAGATATATGCAAAAACAACCAGTCAAATACACAGACCCAAAGCATGGTGAGAAATTAATAAAGGCCCATAATCATTTCCTAACGCCCATCTATAGCAGAGCAATCTCTTACTATAACAATGTCCCTATGATGATACATATATACACACACAGTTCATTATGCCAGACTTTTAGCAGACTTAATTTTAGCAGCGTGTTTAATTTTGGTTGATGAAGAGCTGAATCATTTTTTTCTTAGTCACAGTACAGTAGATGAGACATATATTTGTTGGACTTTTCTGTATGTAATTACTGGCAGGGGCTTCCTCAAAATTGATTTTATTAACAGTTAATTTTAATCCATTTTAATCACTGTGTATTTTTTGTGCAAAGACCTAACAAGAACTCTACTGTGAGGACAGACTCCTAAGCAAATCAATTTTCACCTTAAAAATCTGTTTCCTTAAGAAGGAAAAAAAAGTGTTTATGCTCCCTACTATTAGAACTACAGGAAAATGCTTACAAGGATGGACACAGCGAAGAAAGACAAAACAAATCATGACAGCAGTTTAAACGGTCTACAAATCGCTACTGAATACTTTAACAGTCTTTTGTGAAAGAGGTGCGTGGTCAGAGGGCTTTCCGAACTACCAAACAATCATCACGAAGTGTGACGTGCAGCTGATTGAGGAGCGAGCTCTTCCCCTCTGATGAATACATACATGTTTGCCATTACAAAGGCAAACATTCAGCTTCTCCTGAATTGCCGCTGACACATGTGAGCTCCTCTGGCTCCTCCCCTTGTGTTTTATCTTACTACTCCACCTCTTCCACCTCCTCTTACATATTGCCTTGTGCTCTGATACACGATGAGGCTTCAACCTATGCGGGAATTTTTCCTGGTAGCTGCTCACGGCTGAATCTGCATGTAAGAAGAGGATGACAGTGCAGCCTGCATCCAAGCAGCTTTTTCAGAAGCAGCGAGCAGGAGTCTGTCGGGAGGCAAAAAGTCTGTCTGTGCAGCCTTGAGCGCTGAGGAAGCTGTACTTACTTTCATTGCCAGTGGAGTTGCTCTAACTTTGCAGAAAGTGTGAGGAACTGAGAAACTTCCTTTGATTTTTTTTAAGAAGATTTTTGAGCTCACGAGTTCATCTTCGGTGAAAGAGAAAAATCTTTGAAGAGACCTTCAGTTAATCATCGCTGCTGATAACGAAAAGCTCTTTTCAGTCATTCCCACTTCTGTGAAAAATGTCTGAACAGCAGCATCAGTGCACCTCAGCAGCTCTGTCACATGGACGCTGACGCTGAACAGCTGTTGCATTTACCATCTTTTCCCAGAACAAAGCTGGAATATCGAGGGGCTACAGCGCACTGCACGATGATACTGACCAGTCTGTTTGCATCAAAGTGCTTCGTACTTAGCAACTGATGAGGATGCGAGACGGTCTGATCACCTACCTGTATCTGCCAAGTGTGTTTTTCACCTCGTTGGAGAGAAGAGCACAGAGGAAAAAAGTCGACAAGAGGGGACAGGGGAGGGGAAGATAAAGCCAACAAGGGGAAGCGTGAAGCAAACAGTAAAAAGGAAGATCTACAGCGCAAACTCTGCCAAACTGAAGGCGAAGTGAGAAAAAAAAAAACATATGAAAGACTTGGCCACAGGCCCATTTGATACTGGAGCATTGTGTTCTTTTGGAGCAATACAGGGTGAGTATGTATTCTGTTTAAAGTGGCTATTAGAGAGAAAATTAAAGGGCTCACAGGAGCAGCTGTCAACTGCCCCTACTTACTGTTTACTAAAGTCATATTAGGAATTCTGACATGATAAAATTTTGATTACTGAATAGCAAATGCAGCAACTGTTACTGTATTAAAGAACCATGGAACATATTCTATGGCTCACAGTTGAAGCTCTGCAGTACATTTTGTACCGTGTGGAATTAAAACCATTGGTCTTTACAACATGAAAACATTATTTAATTGATCTTAAACACACAAATAATTCGGGATGAGTTGAATGAGGTGTTGTGTGTTTATTTAATGCAGACAGTACAAGTGAAGTGATTCAGTTTAAGGTATCATTAAAAATTATGGTAAATCAGCATTCTAACCACCGTTTTATTGAAGACATTAAAAAAAAAGACTAAAACTGAACTAAAGCTAAATATTGAGCAATGAGTGGACTGTCAGAAAATTTATGAACTTTGAGAAAGCAGTTTTACGAGTAAAAAAAAAAAAAGGATGTTAAGTTTGTTAAGTCTTGCTGCCTTTCAAGAAGATGTTATATTCATTAATTTCTACATTATTTTCTTATCTATTACTTTTCATATATTAATTTATATATATTATATATATATTAATATATATTTATATTTTTAAACAAACAGCCAATAGCAGATCGCAGGTGCACCAAGTGCATAATGTGCAGAAAAACCTGCAAATTATGACGTTTGTCAGAGGTTTTTGCTTTCTTTGCTTGAAAAAGATCCTACATAATTTCATTTTATCCTCTATGATTATTTTAATCACACAGTGATTTCAAAGATTTGGATAACATTAACAAGCCACATAAAAAGCAATTTGGAGACTTTTCCTCTGTAGAAAACTGGTGGGTATTATTATTATATTCTACATTTTAATGAAATGCAGCAAATTGCACAGTTTGATGGAGAAACTAATTGAGAAAAGAAAAAAAATAGTAGCTCGAGCCCTAATTTTTCAAATTATTCAATTAACTGCTCGTTTTACAAGCCGTTATGTCAAACATTCATTAGTAAAAAGCCAAGGACATCAACTATAATGCTGGAAATTTCTAATTGAAATTTTTTACTAACTACTAACATTACATAATCTCATGAAAATAATCAAAAAGATTAATGTGTAATGGCATTCAAATGAGGGCACAGGTATTTAAAGCCAAAAGAGGGTGAGCTGATCAGTTTGATGATCTCAGTGAAGTGTCTATGTCCACCTGCAGCTTTATTTGACCTTACACCATAACTCCACTGGCGCCATCTTAATGAGCAGTTCCAAGGAAACAAACCAAGCACCTGTAATGCTTTGTTTCCTATTTGTGCCAACCAGACAATACATAATTGGCCCCATTCCTCTGCTTTGACGCCAGTCTCTTCCAACCAACATGGCTAATCTGGTATCTATAACAACACCGGAACATACATATTAATGGAATGATTGGGACTATTAATCTCAGTTAGGAAATCATCCTTGTGTGTGTCAATCTAGTTAGCCAAATCACTGAGGCTCTAATGTGATTTCCTTTTGTTTCATTATGATTGAGCTTTGATAGAGGCCCATTAGCAGCCTTGGTAAACTACGGCTGCGGGGGAGGAGGATTGATCCTTGCGTTAATGTGTACAGATAGATAACAGTGTGAGGATGTAAATAACTGGGCAGTAATTTCCCCAGTTGAACAGGCACAGGGGCTCACATGAACAGAATAAGGGAACTGCATCATGTGTGCATTTATCCTAGCAACAGGAAAATCAGTCCCCAACCATTCAAGGACTAAAACTAACTCTGACAAAAAATATAAAAATAAATAAATAAATCATCGTCATTGATTTCTTGAGGCTTGAAGGCAAGTCAGTCCATTACAATTCAACCAATACATCTGTTGTTTACCTAAATTATTTTCTAATTCATGGCAACTGACGCTATCAAGGTCATGAAAACCTTTCTGCACAAAAGCAGTTTTAGAATGAACTGCTCATGAAATATCTCAAGTATCAAAAGCACCAAGGCTTCATCCTTGAAAAGTTACCTCACTCCAGAAGCCACAGTCATACAGAAGCTCTCTGTTGCTTCCTAACACATTGGAGGCACTAGATGTTACAGAAGGTGTAATCAGAGTCATTCAAAACACATGAATGCTAAAAGCACTTGGGATGTTTGGACAAGCAGAAGGGCTGTATAATAGCCATTTGTGAGGCCACAAACAACAGAAAGCAACACGACCTTCAATTCAAATCAAACAGTCTGTTTACATAATTCCCCTGTTGGGCTCCATTTTTCACAATCACACCAAGTAGAGTTTTAATAGAGCTTTTGCAAACACAAAAGTCAGGCACTGTATCTCCCAACAACTCAATTATATAGGTTTAAATAGACTGGCAAAGGAAATTCACTGAATGTCTACAGGTCTTTATCAGTGCTGTGTTCAATTTTCCAGTTGCATTTTGGGGGTGTGCTTGAATTTGTCCAGCATGCATAAATCTATGCAGAGAGGAGAATCACTTCAGCAGCAAAAGCATCTGCATACATTAAATTGAAGAAAAAGTCAAAATGAAATCTAAACAGCCTGAAGTGATACAAATGCAGACAAGATAAACATCGATGAGAGTTTCTGCATGACAGGCAAAACCAGAGTCTATGAATGTAAATCAAAGGATGTATGGACTGCGGCATTAACATTCAGTGATATGGAAACCCTACCATGTGACCGGAAGTAACATTTAAAATATTTCCTTAAGCTACATTTTCCCTATTTTGGATATATGTAATTATTACAGAAAACAAAGGGGATTTTAAATGTTAAAAACTTAAACTTTTCTTATTTGGGGTCTCATTTTAAATTATAATAAAATAATTATAGCTGCTCAAGATTAGTGTGAAACACTAAGTATACTCCAAAAGAAGGTAAATAGTAGCCAGGTACTGCTAATACTTGTGTGTGTTAACACAATGCCAAGAAGAAAAGACATTAGCAATGATGAATGTTGCTGCTCATGAATCTGGGAAGGGTTCTAAGTCAATTTCCAAAAAATTTGAGGTCCATCAGTGGGAAAGATTATTCACAAGTGGAAAACATTCCGATCTTCCCAGGAGTGGACTGTGTAGTACTCAGAGAAATTGCAAAAAGCTCAAGAGCTACATGTTAAATGTTAAGGTTCATGACAGTACAATTAGAAAAAGACTTGTTTGAAATCGTTGCCAGGAGTTCATCTCTCCAAGAAGAACATGGCCGCATGTTTTAAGTTACATCTGAGCAAACAAAGATTTCTGTTACAATGTCCTTCGGACTCCCTTAAGTACAAACCGTGCTTAACAGTTGGTAAGCCTGGTTGGTGGAATGGTGATGATTTGGACTTGTGTTGCAGATATTGGACCTGAGCACTTTGCAGTCATTCAGTCAACCAAGAACTCGTCTGTATAGCAAGTATTCTAGAGTCACATGTGAGGCCATCAGTCCAACAGCTAAAGCTTGGCCAAAACTGGGTCACACAACAGGATAACAATCTCAATCAAGGAGATGCAATGGTCTAGTCAAGGTCCAGACATCAATCTGATGCCCCCAAAACTCAATGAACTGAGGCAATGGTGCCAAGATGAGTGGGTCAAAATCCCTTTGAAATTATGTGAGATTAATGAAGTAATAGAGAAAATTAATTTGTCTTATTACTGCTAAAGCTAGTTCTACGAGCTATTGAATCACATGGTGTACTTATTTTTTTCCCCCACACACTGCTTCTGCTTATCATCTGACTTGTTTGTTGTTAAATAAATAATGACATGGTCTGATATATCATGTGCTGTTGTTCATATGAGGTTGCATTTAAATCATTTTAAAACCTTGTATCAGATTAATTATATTATGTCCTGATAGATAAAACCATGAAAGAGGGTGTACTTTCTTTTTGATATGACTATATTATCCACGTAAAAAAAAAAGAATTCTCAGCACTTAAACTCCTCATAGAGGTTTTTTTAGAGAGCAAAATACGCACTTTAATTTCTAAATATGCTGCACTACTTCAATACATTGAGCAAACAATTCTGATTGGAGAAGATAGACTGCTCCTCTTTAAGCTTCAAGAACTACATAAAGACGTCCCTCGACTGTTTTGAAACATGCTATTCTGTAACACTGTAGGTTCTGACAGCCGTGCCTCAGTGAGAACTAAAATTATAAAACTGGCCTCTAACCTGTCCAACTGTTGCGCCATTTTAAGAAGACGCTCACTGCATCTCTCCATCTGGCAGTAGTGTCAAGAAAAAGTAGCTGCCAATATTAAAAGGGTTTTATTAATTTCTTTGTCACAGTAGCAGTGTTAAAGGTGCTGACAAAAGTATTTACACTACTGAGGGCAGGAAGAGGCACTAATGACAGTGATTTCTTTTTTTTTTTGTGCAGCCTTTCTTCCGCCTACATTCATATTTCTACCATTTTACTTGACGGACAACACTCCCTTTCTTTGGAGCGCAACCTACAATTCTAAGTTATACATCACATGGTGGCCTAAATTGTCACAATTTCAGCTTTGCATGTCAACATGGACTGCAAACTCAACTGAAGATACTCAAGAATCCTGCCTAAAGTCCAAGAAGATGAACAAAAAAATAGGTTTCCTCCTTGATGATATTTTGACAGGCCTTTATGGATCTGTTTGTGTTTCATTTTGACTTCCTCTATTAAATGTACATTCAGCTGGGTTGAGATCAGGTGACTGACCTGGCAGAATATTCCACTTCTTTACCTTCAACGTTATGGGTTGCTTTTACAGTATATGTTAGTTAACTGCTCATCTATACTGTAAAGTGCTATTCACTTGACTTTGCAGGATTTGACCAAATCTGACCAGAAGTATAGATCAATATACTCTTTCAATAGAATCTTTCTTTTCATTCTTGATGCACATGAATGGTTTGCATCTTTTGGTGGACCCTCTGTATTTTCTCTTGCAAAGTCTTCTCTTTTTTTGTAGACTTGTATAATGACATGTACACCATGGAAAGGATCCTGTGATCATATACCACTGTTGTCTTGTGTGGAGATTATGATAACCAGCTGACCAAGGCCCCCCACCTTTTTGTTTTCCTTAGAACATACCCAGCTCTTTCTTATCTTTCTGTTCTGACATCTCTCTGACGGTTTTGTTTTTGGAGCCTGGGAATGGCTAGTTTCTTTCAAAAGTTACATAGCTTTCACATACGAAAAAAAACATGTTCAAAAATATACTCTTGGGAAAGAGGTGCAGAGACAAGTCTGATACTGAAAGGTGTGGACAGAGTTATTTTTGCAGTGGGCCTTATTGCATTATCTGTTTGTAGGCCTTTCCCTTTCTGAGTACAAAATTTGGGTAGGAGAATATTCAAAATAATAATTTAAGCAAAACCTACTAAGTTATGGCTGATAGTTGACTGCAAATTGCACCATTATTAGTGCCAAAAGAGCCTTGGTGCCTTATATTCCTGTGATAGCTGCAGCTAAGAGCATTAATTGAATCAGAATGCCAGTGGGGCATGTTTGTAGAACAAAACACAGCCAAAGCTTTGCCTCTGTCATTTAGCTCTTCTCTTAAATCTTCACCCAAAATATGAATAACCAAATCCCCATGTTTAGAATGTAAATAGTTGCCTAATACAATACACATATGCCTCGTGAAAGTATTATGGACTGCAAAGGTTTTTTTACTGTGAGCAGAACAATTTGTGCTTCAGGTTTTAGTCACATTATTTCTACAAACATATTGGTTCATAATTAAAAATTGCACAAAGCACAGAAGCTTCTGCGTGTCTTTAGTCAACAGTACACACACACACACAGCTATTTTGCTACATATTTTGCTGTTACATAACATACTGGAATGTACTGCCATTAATATGACTCAGTCATGATAGAAAAATATCGGAATAATGCAATATGTTGTACAAGAATTCAGGAATTTGTAGGAACTGTCTGTTGTCAGTTGGTGACTGACTCAGATTCTTTCCCTGACCTTAGCAAAATACCTGCAATCTCACACGGCATGCAGAAGAAAGTGTAAAAGCATTTATGAATGGTGAATAGTACTAGTAAGGTTATTAATACAGTGAAATAATGTTTCATGGTCTTCTACACCTAAAGATCAGCTGTTATACACAGAGTTACTACAGAGAGATAGTTGACTTATTTGGAATAAAGAAGCCCCAATCTGATTAAATTCTGTGGTCCACCTTAGCAGAGAACAGCTGCTGCAATCACAAAGATCCCACATACTCTCCATCACTTTATGATGGAAGATGTCTCTCTTATATCAAAACACATTCCTTCTCCTTCAGCCGCCTCTCCCTGATCTGAACTGCTCTGCCGTTCCCGGAGAGAAACACATTAATAAAACTTATTTTTACTTTCATTACATTCCGAAATTTCCACTTGTACTTTTTGGGATTGCTGCCTCACACCGGCTTACTCTGCTTAATTTTTTTTTTTTTTTTTTTTTTTTTAAACTTTCCTTTTGGTTTGTTTTTTACTTTTTCCTTCCACTTACTGT